>VXAZ01005703.1:1027392-1289754 GCA_013399875.1 Gymnorhina tibicen | reverse complement strand
TCCTTTCCTTTTTTTTTTTTTTTTTTTTTTTTTTTTTTTTGTAATTTCTGAAGAAGTGCATGATAACTGGTAAGGAGCTTTTTGGGGAAATTAAAAAAAAGAAAATCAACATTTTTGTGCTCTCTAGGAGAAGTATTTTTTTGTGAAAAGTAGTCTTGGTGCACTGTGGGACCATGACACAAATGATGCGAGTTACATGTGTGCATATCTAGTGAGGCTTTCCAGAAATTTGATGTTATGTCCCATCTCTGATTCTTGCCCTCTTTCCCATGACTCTTGCATGTTACTGGTTGGGTTTTTTTTCTCCTGTTCTCAAGCTGGTTTTAAAATCAGCAGCACAGAAGGTTGCTGCAACAACTTGGCTCAAAATCTGTTCCTGAAGAGCACATAATGTCAGTAAAACGCAACACAGTGTTAGTTTGTTCTAGGCTCTGGCTGTAGGACATTGACATATTGCAGTATTTTCTTTGAGAGAATTAATTAAAGTGAGTAGGTGTAGACATTTCATAAATGAATTCAATATTCAGCTTCTATAATATAAGCCCTTTAACTGGGGGTATCCTGGTGGATACCTCAGTTGGGTGAAGGAAAAAAGAGTCATCTCACCTGAGTTTTCAGTATATAGTTGATATCCGAGAATTATTTTGGATTTCTCACACTGTAGTTTTATTTAACTGACAACTGAGTGGAAAAATTAAAAGCTTGGGGGGGGAAAAATGGGTAGGGGGAGATTCTTTTTCAGAACTACTTAGTCTGAAGTAAGGGACCTGCAGGACTTTCTGTGAACTGAGGCAATGACAATGAAAGCAAGACATAACAAGACAAATAATGTTAATTGTTATAGTTGGTGTAGGATCAGAAACCATAACTTGAGATCGCAGTAACAATTATGCTCCAGGAATAATTTATTTCCTTGAAAACCATTGGATTAGATGGCATTTAGTGTACGTATTTGCTTTAAATAAGAAAATAAAACTGACTTTTTATATTCCCCAAAACTAGCTCCTGGCAGCTAACTGTGTTTCTCAGGAGTTTAAAGACTGCTGAGGGAATGATCAGATTCCTGGTTCATTTTCCAGTCCATGTAGATTTCTATGGAAGGTGTGTTTTTAAAGTTTACTTTCCTTGAAGAGAAGCTGATTATATTGTTAGTTGTATATGATTTTGTGTAAAAATACGATTTTCACCTAATGTTATTGACAGAGATTCATCATCTTCTGCTTCTTATTCTGGAGGTATCGCCAGCCTGATTTAGTGATGTTTCGATTTTTATGTTTACATTTAAAAGTACAGATACCTATCTGCACCTTTACTGAAAATTAAGGAGATGATCAAAGCAAATTAAGCAAAGAAAATGGAGATGATCAAGGTTTTCATTAAAAAGTTCCTAATTTTTCTTTCCAGAAGAAAAAAAAGTTATATTTATATGGGCGTGTATATATGTATTAAAGGAACATAAGCAGATTCTAGTCCTTTTTTATAGCATTTCCCCATTTTGTTCTGACAGATTAGTGAGACACTGAGCTGGAGCCAGCAGGATTTGAGCGTGGATGAGACAGATGCTAGCCTGGCTTGTGTTTGTGTTCAGCTGCTAACCTCACATCCCTCTAAGACACCTGCATGTTTGGGCTCTTCAGACTTTTCCAGGGAAGGCTCTGTTGCACGTATAGTAAGTCCAGAGTATGGGCAAAGCCTGTCAGGAGATGGGCAGCTGGGAGAGAAGTGGTGAAGTGAGGTTTGAAGCTTCACCTCGGTGAAAGATGGGGTTTGGGGAGTGATGGAGGAGAGGGCACTGAGAGTGCTTGTCAAATGGGATTAAGTAAGTATTTTCAGGTAACATATCTACCTTACGGAAGGTGCAGATATATCATCAGTACTGGTGCAGATTATCCAAAATGCATACATTTAAGTATTTGATATCTTCAGGGGTTTTTTTTAGGTTTATAAAACTGGTTTATTGCCATTTTTTTTGTTTTGATTTCTCATTCTTTTGTGCAATATTCACAAAAGTATTAAACTACTGTTCAGTATGTGTGTACAGAGGCAATGACGCATTTTAACAAGTGAATAAACACAAAAGAAAAGAACAGAATTGCACTTTAAATGAGCTTTATTGCTTGGAGTTGTGCCTAAAATAATCTAGATGCCTCCTGCTGTGTGTGGCTTTTGTTTGAAACAAATTTCCCTGGTAGTGTTGCTGTTTCCAAGGTATTTTCACATCACTTTCACAGAATCAATATGCACTCAAGCATGTTTAAAAGTATTCATATAGTGTACTGAGTTTTTGTTGTGCAATGACTTTAATTTAACTGTGGAATTCTAACACTGATGATGCAGCCAGATCATTATTACCTTCCCCTTCCCTGAAGCTAGCACTTCCTGCTGCCAATCAAAGCCAATGGCAACATTTCCCTAGGACTAGCATAGCTCTTAAAGAATAATGGTCCCAGAATACGGTTTTGAGAAAAGAAGTGCAATATTACCTCTCAGTCTTTCTTGAAATAATTACGAAGGCCCTGAAAATCCAAAACGACACAATTTTGGTACAGTTCCCAAAAAAAAAAAAAAAAGGGTTCCTCAACTTTCTATCTTGTAGCAGTGAGAGTAGACATAGCAACTAGCCTGCATCATAGGTCAGTCCAGTTCATTTCATCCTTGATCTAAATGCTGATTTGTTGTAACGGTGCCTGAAAACTGAATACCATTTGCGTGATTTCCTTTGTTTGCATGTCACAGCCATATGCACATTCTGAAGTGTCATACTGGGGTAGGTTGCATGTTGGGGGGGGAAGTATTTCTGGTTTTGCACAGCACATAATCCTCTTAATATGGACATTTTCTTGCCGTACAAATGGAAATCAGTTCTTGAGCTGGGCTTCCGTAGCTGTTCCTTATCTTGTTACAGAGGCTTTTTCTGAGCAGAGTGGATTTAATGTGACCCTGGTGGTAGGGCTCAGTATAGTCATCTTACAACTGTGCTATCAAGGAAATTCAGTCACTGTTGTGGTAAAGCTGCTCACTGCCTACTTAATTGTAAAAGCACCACCATAAAACCAATATAATTCCTGTGTAACAAAATCTTCAATTCAGTACTAGCTAAAACAAGAGGTACCCTTACTATCTGCTTTGTTGTTTTTGGTTTTTTAACCCAGGCCAGAGTAAATACTGTATATCGGAATTTGCTTGTAAAGTTGATTAAAAAACCTGTATGTAAAAATTCTTTCCTCAATGTTGCTCTAGTGAATAAAAATAAAAGTCATAATTCTAATAAGTATCCCTTTCTCTTGACTATTCACTTGTATGTTTTTTCGAGCCATTGTGCAAAATGCAGACAGAATTGTAGACAGAAAATCTGGGGGGACAGGGAGATAAGGCTTATGCTTACAGTGGATTTTTTTCCTTGGATCTATATTTTTCCAACAGAAATGGCAGGCTTTTAGCCTGAGACTGTTATTAAAGGAAAAAAGAAAAAGAGGGGGCAAAAAAGACATAGAAAAGCTGAACATTTTAATGTACTGATTGCAGATGGACATGGATTGACATGGCTAGTTCTTAAAGGTGTGTTATGGCACCTGTAGTGCAGTTGAGAAGAGTATTTAGTAGTTCTCTTATGTAATGTACTAGTTAAAATAATTATCATAAGACACTTTGAGAAGGTTATTTCCCCACAGAAGTCCAGATGAATACAATATGTGCAAATATCTAAGTCCTAATTGTATGTCATTATTTTGCCCATGGTTTGAGTGGTTTGCTGTTCTTGAGATGAAAGGAAATCTGCTCCATTAATTAATCTGACCTACTTCAGTAGATGGAAGCTCAAGTTTGAAACTATGATCAAAAAGGGAGGAGAATCCTGTAGTTTGAAGTAAGAGCATTTAAAATATACTGCAGGCAGGCACTTGTAATCTTTAACCTAATGTTTTATTTTGAGCTTCAGGATGGTCTTTGAAAATTTTCATGGGTTTTGGGTGTGGAAAGAACTCCTTTCCACAGGGTTTCCAAGCTCAAACACATGTTTTAGGTACCTCCCTAACTGAGGCCCAAGAAGGAAGGAAGATGGTGTGAGTGAATCCTCCTGCCTTGTAGTTCTCCTGGGTAAGTGTGCTCTTTGTTGCCTGGTGGACCAGGTTATATTACCGTGGTGTCTAATCCTTATCAATGTGATCATCACATGTTAGCCAGCTGGTGGCACGGTGCAGCTGATAACTATGGAAATAGTGTCCCTAAAAGCTGTGATTGACATCTTCCCTGTCTTCCTCATCCAGAGGCAGAGGCTTCCTGGCAGTGGTGAGCAATCTTCTGCTGTCCAAGAGCAGTGGTCTCCTGAGCCTGGAGCAGAGCTGCTTTATTGTCATTGGGCAGAATGTTACACGTGGGGAGGGAATGAGAGAGGGTGAGACATTTCACACATTTCCCTTCCTTTGCAACCCAGCATCAACACCCCTGGCACCTTCCGTTTGAGAGAAATGTCTGGGGGTTTTAATAGCACAATTGAAGACAGCTGAACTACCAGACAAGTTAATACTGAAGTATTTGTAACACCAACTGGATTTGTGCGGTTGCTGCTTGCCCGGGGTCATGTTAGCTGCTCTTTCAAACAAGAATTGGCTTGTAGCAGAAGGCACTAAACATAAATGCTCCAGCTCTAAAATTTAGTTACTCAGATATTTAGTGCTAATTGGTCAATCTGAAAGCTAAAAGGGTGGGTTTCTGTTAGGATTTCCCAGAGTTTTCTCTGAAGGCACAGGCAGTCAGAGCCCTCGGGTCTCGTACAATACATGGGGTACCCTGCATGCTTGCTCCAAGTCCTCACTGAAAATACAGTATGAGTTCTTAGTTAACTTAAGATGCTGAAGGCAGAAGTAATTGACCAGAAACTGTTCTAAGAAGGATTTTGAAGTCGGTTATTTCAAAGCAGAGCACAATCTGAAAACTTTGGAGCTGTTTAAAATGCTGCTCTCCATCACAGCCTCAGAATCCTTTCAGTTGTCAAAAGCGTTTCATGACACAGGTTGGCTTTTAAAGCCTGTTACAGTGCAAGTTCCTGAAATGGTCCAAGATGAGAGGCATTTAAAACCAGTTATAGACATGGGACATTCCAACATTTCTTCACTTGGGTTTGTTTTGGTTTGGTTTTTTCCAGAAAATTCCATAGAAATGCAGCAGTTTGGGAGAAGCATTTAGATTTTAGTGGAGCTTCACATTCTGACAATATGTTGTTCTCAGCACCTCTCAAATCAAAACAATTATTTAGATTTTATTCTGAAGAGACCTGATAACATCATTATCTTGGGTGCTATGGTTAGAGGCACCCTTGAAAAGCAGCCCTCATTTCCTCATGATCATCAGAGCACCCTTTGTGTACACAGTGGTCAGTCTAGGGGTGGTAAATATGCTAATTTAGCTATATCAGAAGCATATGCATATAAAACCTATGAGCATTTAAAGACTTGGATCATTTGGTGTGAGAGATTTCAGTGCTTAGTCATACAAAAGTCCAGCTATTCCCACAATTCCATTTTAATTGCTACTCAGTTTGACAAACTGTACTAATTATCCCACGCTACCTTTAATCTCTCTGCCTTAGTTTCCTTATAAATAAAATAAGAATAGTACCAGTGTTAGCAAAGTCAAGGCTTGCAAGATTCTATGCTGACAGCGTGAAAAAAATTCCCTGAGGAAATGAATCCTCCCTTGTTTTCTTGAACACTGTATTAATCTTCCTGCATTTGCCTGCTCAGGAGTCTTTACATTTTTTTTTTTAAGTAATTCCTTGCATGCAACTTTTGTGGACCTTGTTGAGACTCTTTTATTAGATCCAGTGAATTTCCATCTTATAAGGGTTCCGTGGCAGTTACTTACAAGAATTCATGAAATGTAAATGAGAGGGAGTGGTTTCTCTGTGTGAGTTACATGCGGCACAGTGAGCGAGTTCTCTGAAGCTCTGTGAGGAAGTCCTCATGGAAATCTCTGTCCCAAACAGCCCACTGGCAGTCTCATGGGGTGGTAGGAACTGTGGCCCCATCTTCCAAGAGGATCCCTAAGGTGTTCATCACATTTATACAAACAGTTGTGAGTTTGTGGGATCCTCCCTTTTTAATTCCACTCGCCTTTGGCCGAGTGATTGTGTGTCACTGAGATTGCTACAGGCAACCCTGAGCTCAGCCCGGGTTTATAACTCTCTGCTGGGTAGTTTCTGTGGGTTGTTGCTGTGTTTTCCTGTCCCCCAGTGGCGAGGCAGCAGCCCCCAGTCACAGGGGACAGCCCCTCGTGTGCGGTGCTGGATCAGGCAGGAGTAGGGAAGCAGTTACTGCTGCAAGAGACCAGCAGAAGCTTGTCAGGCTGAGCTGATCTGCCAGGATCTGAGCTTATGTTTCTAGAAAGTCTGATGTTCAAACCATATGCTGATAAGCTGTTGCAGATTTGGTATTCCCATGCAGGGAAGCCTAATGATGCACAAGCTCTCTGCTAATCATGCTCTCCTGTGCGTTTTATCCCGCATTTGATTCCCGACTTCAAAGGAATTAGTTAAGGTCTGTGTGAGAGTATTATGTTAACAGCTATTAAAAGCTCTTGTGTGTGGCATTTCTGGGACATACAGGGCCCTGAAAAAATACTGTATGTTTGGAGTTTGTATTTAGGCATGAAAAATGCGTATTTCCTTTAAAATGTGCTTCTAATGACACTTTTTTGAGCTGCTTTAAGGGTGTTCATTTTCTCAAGGGATTATCTTTGTGAGTAATTATTCTGTCATGTAATAGTGTCTGATTTCATAAAAATTTGTTTACTGTAAAGGAAAAAAAGGGTCATGGAGGTTATTTCACAGGGCTGTATTACACTCCTTATATTGCTGACACAGAAAAACACTGCATCATTTGTTTTATGTGCTTTCTTATGTCCCATTCTGGAATGTGCAGGAACAAAGCAGCAAATTTGAGGAGGGGTGTTAGAAATACACTTACGGCTACATGATAAATGTTATAGAAGGGCCTTTCAGCAGTTACTGGGAGTAGGAGCATGGCTCTCTGTGTTGTGCTAAGTGCTCTAAGCTCGGTACCAATTGCCCAGGCCTTAGCAAACGTTTCAGTCAGTGTCTGAAGGGTAAAACCCAAAATCTGATAGTATACATCTTCTTGGTCAAGCATTTGGAGCTCTACTGGCAGAAAAAGACAAGAATCAGGATTATTACTTTAATTGTAAATTCATAGCAGGCAGGCGAATAAGAGCGAGCACGATGAAACGCTTTGTGTGGGAAAAATCCCGTGGAGAAACACTTCGGTCTATTCCCTTTCTCTTTAGGTCAGCTCGGAGCGAATCGGTGTTTGCATCAGTTTGGTTGCTGCCGCGGTGTGGGCGCAGGCTGCTGTGACAGCAGAGGGCAGTGCAATGCAAGCCGCCGGCCCTGCCCGCTCCTTCCCCGTGTGCCGCACACCTTCCCGGGCAGAGGTGCGGCTCTGCCGATGTGACGAGCGCACAGCAGGCGTCTCCTCACCCTGCCCTTGCTCTGATGGGCCAGCCCCAAACTAAGCACTGCTGATTTACTGTTTTCAGCGAGCAGGAACGACGGTGCTCAGCGGAAAGAAGCAATCGACTGGTTAGGAGGTGGAGGAGGTAAAACGGACATTGGAAGCCTCAGCTGAAGAATCTGTGTAATTTGAACTGGAATAAATTCGTTGTTTTCCCTGCTTGGTCTCCGTGACAGGCTTGTCTTGTTCCAGCCGGCTGTATTTATCACTCAGCTCACTGACTGCTCGGGTGGGAAATCCACAAGGGAGACGGGAGATAAAGACTAAACTCTCAAATGTGTTGGCAACTCCAAGCCCTTGCAGAAATCTTTGACTGCTCTTTCAGTGCACAAACCCTGCAGAGCAAATCCTGCTGGGAAGAAGTGATCATTTCACTACACCAACACAATTTGTTGTGCTGGTGGTCACTGTCAGAAAATTACTCAAGGCGAACCTCTGTGTATTTACTTTCCTGTTTAATCGTGTGTAAACTTTCCTGTACGTAACACAGGTGAAATAAGCAGAAATCAGTCTCACTATGGGGTCCTGTTTTCATTGTGTTTTAAATGAGCCTGATTTCTTAAGCATACTTCTGTTACATCTTTAAAAAGAAATAATTATTTACTCAGAAGGTTCCTTGAATTTCGTTTCCAGTAGGTAACACTTCCTTCTCAGACCTTCAGCAACAGTCATCACTTGTGCTTGGGGTCAAAACTTTATTCAGATTTTATTCCTATGAAACATGAGGCCTGTTGTGATCACATTTAATTTAAAGATAAGATTTCTATAAGTAGGGCAAGTATTAACTAAGGTTAGAAGAACTTAAAATTACACATTACTGCCCTGAATTAAGGTAGATGTAAGCAAGCAATTGTTCAGGGAATTAAATTAGTGATTAGACCTGGGGCTTTACATTGGGAGTCTCTTCTTTCTTTGACTTGTAGTCCTGTGAAACCTTGGAATCAACCTTTTTAATTTTCCTAGCAGTTCTGTTCCAGTACTCAAAGAAAAGATTCTTAATAACCCCTAAAATGCAACTGTTTAAAAACGTCCCTCTGACCCTTCAGGTAAATTGAGTCCACATTAGCCTGTCCCCATGTTCACATATAATTTTTCCTTTATAGTGTTTATTCAGAAAATTTTTCCTGGTCTCCCTTCTCAGATGGAGTCCTTATTTTAATTGATAGCAAGCAAATCACTCTTAAATGACAATTTATGTTAATTTTAGCAGTAAGCAACCGGGGCTTTATACTTTGACTGTTAGCTGTGTGGAAATACAACAGGGTACTCAGCAAACATGCTGCTGCTGGATCTGTGTCATCTCTCAGGACAGCTGTGCTTTGTACCATTCTGTAGAATAATTCATTTTTTCAGACTGAATCCAGCAGAGGGAGTTTTTTGGGTTTTGGTTGGATTTTTTAAAGTAGTGATGGCTTTTTCTGTTATGTTCCACAGATGCTGTAGTATGAATTGTTGTCGGTACCTACCACTTTGGTCTGAAGATCAGGAAGCTGGTGCTGCCTTATCTCAGTGTAGAAGGCTGACTTTTCCTGTCAGTCATAGATTACATTTGGTCTTTGCACTTTGTGATTTAATTATTGGTAGCTACTTCTTTGTTCCTCTCTTCCGTACTGAGCCGTGGGCATTACTGAGTTTGTCTTTTCATTGCCTAGCTACAGAGGACGCAAACCTTTCAACAGCAGAGTGCAGAATGACAGGGAATTAACCTCTTACTTGTGGAACCAAGGAAATGTCCTGAGTCTGCTCCTCAGAGATTTTTCCTTGCTGTCCAAAGCCCTATTGTCAGCTTCTGTGCTATCAAAGGTGTGGGAATAATGAATTCTCAGCTTTGGGGTTTGGGCAGTTTTGTGGAAAAACAAAGCACACACTGTCTGAATTCATTTTAAGTCACTATACATAGGTCTCTTTGAAGCTGCAGCTTCAATAAGGATTCCACCTCTGTTTTCTTCCTTTAATTTGCTCCATTAAAATGTGCCTGACCTCTCAGCACACCTTTGGCACTTGCTGTGTTCTGACCGGCTGCAGCTGAGCCTGCTGCCATGGCAGGGCACCTGAGTGAGAGCTGATGGAAATGCACAACCCTGACTCCCAGAGCAGCTGGCCCAGCTGCTGACAGCTCTGTACAAGAGCTGTGCCTTCTCCTTTTCTTTTGTTTTGGAAGCTAATGGCCATGGCTCAAACAGACCATTTCCCAGGATGGACCATTTATTGTGGCATGGTCTTCGTGGTTGTTTTTTTGGGGGTTCCTTGGGTTCTTTTGTTGTTTTGTTTAGGTTTTTACCTGCACAACGCTAAGGTGCCTTCCTGCCATGATGGAAGGTACATGGAAATCTCTGGCCACTTGCCCAGTGCTGGATGTCCTGCAGACTTTGGTACTTGCCTGTTCAGCAGCTGTAAAGTTCAGGCTGGATGCACACTGGTGCCTTGGCTCTCTGGTGATCACAGTGACCACCTGTCATGACTGACCCGATGGATCTCGTGATGCTCAACGTGGCCAGCAGTACCAGTGCCGGGGATTAAGGAAACTCACTCCCTCAGCCCAGGGTCTCTCTTAATTTTGTGCTTCTCTGGCATGTTTTGTGATCTGAGGACTGATGCTGTGGCTTTGCTGAAGGCAAAGTCCTGAGATCTCTGTGATCCCTGGGAGTGTGTTAGACCAGGAAGGAACTGCACATTGCAGCCAGGTCAAGGCAGCACTGTTCTGGTGCAAAGATCCACATCTCTGGAGGTTTCTGGAAGGGGAACTACCATTGGTAGGCATCGTACTGGTGGGTGACAGGCCCCAACTCCCTCCTCTTTGGCCATCTCACATGTGTGACACAGGACACTCCCGGGGGCAGGAGCCAGGATTCTCGTGGTTCATGGGAGAGTGGGGGGAACTCCCTGCACTGCAGAAAAGGCTGTGAATAACCAGCTGCTGGGGGACTTTCTGGAAGAGATGCTGTAGCATCTCATAGCCCTGTGGTCTTGAGGTGCATGGTGCTCTGTGCAGAGGTTTTTAGCTAAAAGGGTGCAGCTGGAACACCGGGTGTTGGACCAGATTCGTGTAAAGGATTAGCAATGTGTGTTACTGTATGTGGGCGTGATTCATGAGCGGGTTGAAAGGTACAGAGGGTTTCTTGGCACTTTGAAATGACTGTTACTTTTTCCCTCTAAATAGGGGGATTGAAGAAAATAGTTGGTCGGTTTTAAAAAAGGAAATGGTTTACCTTTTCTTGTCTTGGTGCCTCAGATGCTCCATGGAAGCCGGTTCAGTCTCTGTTTGCTTTGCACAGCATTGGTCATTCAGGTGACATTTCCATTTGTTTCACTGCCAGCTGAACAGCTCTTTATGGACTCTCAAGGAGATCACTGACATAAGTGCCCTGACTATAAGACGTTCCTTTTCCCTCTTTGGGTGCCAGCACTTTGAGCCAAGCAGATTGCTGAATGTCAGACTCAGTGGCAGATTTGGAGTTTAGCTGGTGTATTCCTGAGGATGAAGCTGGGGACAAAATTCTGACCTGGCGTCACCACTTGTGCTTTAGTGGATTTAATTCTGCAAGCAAGTGATCTGCTCTCTGCAAATAGCTGATGCTGGGTGGCCTAAACCAAAGTGGAATGATTCCTGCCTAATGTGAGCATTCAGTGGACTTTCTGTCTGTATTTGTGTGTAAATGCTTTTGCATCATGTTAATGAGTCATGAATGGCCTCCGTTTTTTTCTCCTTTCCAGAAGGTTCTGCCACAGAAAAACAAATGCATTTTATTTCTCAGGTACAGTGAGCTTGCTCACTGCTCTCTGATAGCTAATTAATGAGTTGTGGCTGTGAAAATTAGGGATGCAGCCACTTTTGGGCAGGTTCACAAGCTGTGGTGCTTTGCTAAAGCCCAAAAAGATGTTATTTTTGGCAGTGCTAGAGACATTATGAAGGAACATCAAAGATCATTAATGCATCTTTTGTAAACGCTGTCTCTTACTAATCTCTGTGCTTCTGCTTCTGGCTGGATGAAAGTTGCCCGCTGAGATTCCTGCTTCAGCTGGTGCCCCTTTGGGGTCCGATGAGTGTGAGGCTTCTGAGCTGGTGCTCATTATTATTAATTAAGGAGCAGCTCTGTTCTTGGCAACCTGAGGCACGGTTTCATGAATCAAATGCAAACTGTGCTGAGCTGATCAATAAGAGTCTGTTGCTCACTGGTTTATAATGTAGTGATTTTGGGTTACTTTATTTGTAAGTTAATTGCTATATGATCAGCCATAAACGGTGGTCCAGGAAGATCCACTTTCTCTTGACAATCATTGCCCTATAATTCTCCTTCACTTTCCAATTGACTGATTTGGAGGCAGATGTGTAGTTTTTAATTGGTTTTTAATTCTCCTCAGCTCTGGGAGGTGGTGACTGAACAGATCTCCAATTTATTTATTGATTTGAGTTCACAGCTCTAAATTATTCTTTTATCAGCCTTTATTGCTGGTTCTTCTCCTTGCTCATGCAGGAAGCTAACATATTTTTTTTCTTTTTTCAAGAAAGAATTAATAGAAAATAGTTAAGTAAAACAGCAACTGAGAGTTTTGAGCTGGTGTTCAGCTAAGTTCCTGTCTTGTCTTTTCCAGAAGCCAAACTCAGGAATGAGCACAGCTTGTGTGAAGGAGCCAAGGGCGAGTCACTTCTGGAGCCAAGAATTGAAGGATCAGATCATAAATTCAGGCTGACTAAGTGTTTGCTGAAGTTCCTTTACCAGAAGGTCTTAATATCCTTCCAGACAGACTGTGGTGGCTTCTGTACACGCTGTTTATCACACTGCAGTTTGACACCCATAAAACTGTTACCTGAGGCTCACTTTGAACCTTTGCAGAGCAGGGTTTTCTCAGCAGCACTGCAGCTGGACTGCAGGCACTGTTCAGAGGGGCTGAGCAGTGTTGGGTCCCTGTTTCAATCCATCCTATTCCCTGCCTTTTTCTGGGAGGTTGTTACTGCTGGCTGTTCTTGCAGAGTGCAGGGTGTGAATGTGCATGCCGTAAAGGTGGAAATAAAATTGTTTGCATTGTTTCTGTTTTCTTTCACATGCCTTGCTGTGCCTGATGTGGACTTGGATGGTCCTTCTCCTCCACTATTTAACACTTTTAGGCTGTTTTGAGTCAGGGCAGCTGGACCCACCAGGGCCATTCATTCTGATGCCTTAGGTTTTAACGTTTATATTTTTCGAATTCTGTATCGCCTAGTGTGTAACTCTGAAGTTTCTTGTAGCTTGTTAGCTGCTCTCCTAAGCCAGATAGACACAACAAAACTTCTCTAAGCTTGCTATTCAAGGACACTCAGAGTGTCCCAGGCCCAAAAGGTGTAAACTAGGGCCACGAGAGAGGTGGAAAAATTAAAGAAATTACATCATTAGCTGAAGTTTTAATTGGTGAATTTATGCTGATATGCAAATGGACCAAACCTATAAAAGTGTGAAGAACTCGTGACTTGTCGTCCATCTTGGGGTCCATTTTTGGATGTAGCCTCTGGCTCCCCAGGGTGTACCTCTGAAGGCCCTTCAAGTAAATCCCTGCCTTTATTCACTTACTCCTGTCTGGTCTCTGTTTCTAGGGAGCCGCTCAAGGCACCAATTCTTCTTCAGGGCTCTGGGCATGATCTCCTATAGTGAAATGGCTGGGGCTTGGGGAGGTGTGGGTCCTGTCTGCCTCCCTCCCAGCTATAACTGCTTCCAGGGTGCCGAGCTCCCATCAGGGTCTCTGGTCTTGCCCAATTCCACTTTAGAAACCAGCCATGGGTCTGTTTCAGGAGGGAAAAAGCAGACTCTTGGAACATTTGAACTTTCTACCCTACCTTTTGGGGAGTTAGAAGAAGAGAAATCTGAGAAGCAGGGGAGAGAGAATCAGTATGGACGTTGCCCATCAGGAAAGTTGCAAGGATTTTCCTTGCCATCGGCAGTGCTCCAGCTGTGGGGTGACCAGCTGTGCCAACCCCCTGCTTGAGCAGGAAGAGCAATGGGCAGAAAGAAGCTCTCTCTGCTTCCACCAGCAGCTGCTTTCCTGGGTTGAGTGCCACAGGATGACACTGCTGTGTCATTGAACAGCATTTTGTGAGAGCTCCTGCTGCAATGGCCAAGCTGGGTCACTCTTGGTGGGAGCTTGGTAATTAAATCTTGTTGTTTCCACCCCTCGCATGCATGTAGTAATTAAAAGAGCTTGTAATTAATGAGGGCTGGGGAGGGAAATCAACTGGAACCTGTCAATTTGAGCTCTGTTCTGATGGTGAAGATTTACTCAGCCAAGTAGCTGGTTTTCTTTTACAGCTTTCATGGGTCACAGCTGTACCTGGCCCTGGGATTAGCCGGTGAGGCTTGGCATACTCTCTGTGTCTGACATGGGGAAAAACCTGAATGCATTAAGGATTTTAACTATCCCACACATTTCATTTTACCTGCAAGTATCTGAGATTGCCACTGTAGTGATATAAGAACATACATGTTTGTGGGAGGGAATCCTTGATTTAAATACATGGATATTTCCTTTAGCAATGAGAAAAGCTACTAAAATAATAATTAAAATAAACTGCATTTGTATTCACAAAGGGGTACATATATGTGACCCTGAATGGAGCCAAGAGTCTCTAGAAATCACTGTAAAAAAACACCCAAAAGAATTTTTCTGCTGTAAAATAACCACGAAACTTATGCCTAACTTTGCATATTTTGGTGGTTTTCTTCCCTTTAGCAACAGAGACAAACAAACTCTCCATATTTGTAGGAGCCATAGCTTGCAGGTTCAAATGGCTCCTGTGTTGGGAATCATTCCTGGCTTTCTCAGGAGTCCTTGAGCAACTGAGAGAGTAACCAACCCTCTCAGCAGGAGTGGCTATGGTGGGCTCTCTGCTGTGATCTCTCCAGGAACCTGCTGCTGCAACAACAACCTGAATTTGTACTTCACTGCAAATTTTACAGTGTTGTTCCCAGCACCCAGAAGTCTGCATCAACCAGGAGAATTGATTTACAAATAGGTTAAGAAAAGAATTGAGCTGTGCTGGCCAGAGACAAATCAGGCTCCAAGGTAGGGAGAGGCAGAATGTAGGTTTGCATGGGAGTGGATAACCTTGTCTATATCTGAGATAATTGCCTCACTGAAAGGACACGTCACCTCTCTGGGGTTTCAGAAGTGTTCTATTGGAAGGCATCCTCCTTGCTCTGAGTGGCCCTGAGAACCAGCTCACAGAATGGCCTTAGCCATGACATGCATTGCAGGCCTTCCAGCTGCTGATCTCCTGCCAGAGATGCTTGGAGGATCCACCCTGCCCTGGAAGCTGCTTAGGCAGTTTCACAGGCTCAGTGTCAAAATGCAGGGTGCAGTGGGCCAAAAGCCCAAATCAAACTGTCTTGGAAGAACAGCACAAACTGCTGCCTTGGAAGTCTCAGTAACTTTTCCCACATCTGGGAAGCCCTGCAGAAGAATGGTGCCCTGTGTAATGAGGCATGAAGGGGGAGCTGCCAGACTCTTCCTCAATGTCTTTTTAGAGCTGCTGGTTTCACAACACCCAAACTCAGCTCATATATCCCTCCTGTCCCCTTTCCGACTCTAACTACTCCCTCATTCCTCAGCCTGCCCTCCCTCCTGCCAGCTGCTGACTTGCAGAGAGACACCTGAACATTTAGCCAGTAGCTTTCAAAGCCTTTTTAGAGGTTTTAACTGCTCACGTCCTGCTGACCCTAATGGAGACAAGCAGTTAAATCCTGAACTTGAAAAACCTGAGAAGGTCAAAGGAAGCTAAATTCCAGATATGTGGTGTTCCGAGGTTGTCCCTGTGTGTGGCAGGAGCAATGGTGACAGTGTGTTTAGTACACAAGCCGCCTGTCTGCTGAGCCCTTCCTTCAGCCTCTGTGGCACTACTTTATTAGCAGGGCCATCAGTCATCGTGCTGCTCAAAGTACCAAACCTGCCCTGATTGCTGTGGGAAGAGAATGCACAGCACAAGTTTGTCCAGGTAGGCATGGTTCTAGCAAGTACAACCTTTTGGGAACAACTGAATATGGACTTGCTTTCAGTTTTCTAACTGAAAAGTGTCTTAGCCAAATACGAAGTGAGCTGGAAAAACCTCATCTGCTGGACGAATGGCAGAGGGGCTGTTTTGTGGGATAAGCTGGAAAACAACTTTTCTATGGGAAGAATATTTCCAGGCTAAATCTATACCTTATTAGCATGCAGTGACCTGATTGCAGAAGCACTTGAATAAATTCCCTAGGAATTTATGTGAAAGGGTCAAGTAAGGCAGACAGCTTTAGTGAAGAATTTATGTCTTTATGTATTTTAATTTGCTAAGTGTTTTTTAAAAGAATTGCCTTCAAATTCCACTCTTCCTATGGAATTTCTCTCCAAGGTTTTTACGAGTAGTAATGTTATCTCAATTTGAGCCAGCTACTGCTTTTAGCTGGCTGAAATGTGAATTGCCTTGTGATGTATTCCTTGTTTTGCAGTCCTAATTAGACTATTGAAAGAGTTAATAGATGCCCATTTCAGAGGCTGCTTTCGACATCTTAATTGCAGTATAACTAATTCAAGCCTGTGCGAGGTGTACTTATCAATGTAAGGTAATAAAAGCAGCTTGAAAAGTGCTAGTAAATGTTTAAAGGATTCTCCCTCTGGTTGATATTATGAATCTTTTCAGTTTGTGTAGGAGTCATCAGTGGTCAGTGCTGTATTGGCAGGTCAAATGCTGTGATTGACACTGTGTGACCTTCTTATCTCCAAAAGCTACTCAATGATTTCCTTTTGGATTTTGAATACTTGGGTACTTCCAGTGAAATCTCTGTTTGATTTTATTATTATTCTCAGTCCTGGAATGAAAACAAGTGCTCGAAGCTTATTCCATATTATTTGGTGTTATTTTTATGTGTTCTGTTTGTTCTGTTGGTGGACTTCACAGAATTCAGTGGAAGATGAGATATCCCCTCGCAGATGAGGATATTTAAAGGAGGAGGATGCTGAAACACTATAGTTACTACCAGTATTTCAGACATTTTCAGATATTTTATCACTGAATTTCATTGCATATTTCTTGCCATTTTGAAATCATAAAGAGAACTTGTATAAAGAACAATAAGACAGGAGATCGCAGCTTTCTTTAGTCCTTCAATCATGCACATTCCTTAAAAGATAAAATGTGTTGCTGCTGGTTTTAGCTTTTACAAACTTGCTGGTGGGTACAAATAAGATAGAGATTTAATACTGTGTCAAAGTAATATGACTGAACAAGGTTAAAGGGTCAAAAGGAGAAATGTTAATTTTCAGTATTCAGTTAATCACCCCTTAACAGCAAGCTGATGATATGCTTGTTCATTCACAAGAAGAAATTGCTATTCACCTTGAGGAACTCAGAGCTGAGCATCCAACCAAACAAGAGGACAGGGCTTTACAACTCTGCCACTCTCACTGTATCACCCTGTGGAACAACTGGGAGTACCTTACTCTGTGTGAGCTGTGTATACATATGTTTCCCATTTGCCTCTGTAGTCCTGGATTTGGTTCAAGGTACTGACTGTGGCATAGATTGGTTGCTCTCCAGTCTGGGAAGTACCTGTTTCTGTGCATTTAGCTGCTGCTGCTCTTGGCATGGCTAAACTGTGTCTCAGGGCTGACAGCACTGTCAGGCCCACATCTGAAATGGCTTCCGATGCATGGGTCTACTTTCCCTTTTCCAGACGTGTTTCACCAGCCCTCAGCCACTGCTCCCTATTTTCCCTGAGTTTTGTTTCTGCAAACCAAATTGACCAAATTATGCTCAGGGGTCCAGGCTTGCTGATTAGTTTTAGACTGTGAAAAGCTGCCAACTGCATAAAAGCCTTAACAGCATTTTGGACCATTCCCCTGAATTTAAATCTTAGCTGTGGGTTAGCTGCCTTAGAGGATTAGGACTGTGATACACCAAACTCGCCACCTTTAGATTCCTACCTTTAGTGGTTGTGAACTGAGCCTGGGTCACTGATGAATGTGTTTTGCTGCACGAGGCCTGGGTCCATATGCTGATCTATCACCTGTGCCAATCCTTTCACAGACAGCTGTTCACAGTTTAAACCTATCTTTCTGATCAGTGAAATTGTTGCCTAATGCACAACATCTCTCAGTCTCTGGCATTTATGCTGCTGTGATAAACAACGTCCTTAATTCCTAGTTAATGAATCGACGTTAATGAGCACTCACTGTCCACAGACGCCCACACTCCTTCAGAGGGTGGAGAGAACAGTCACTTAACATCCCAGCAGCCACAGGAGGCACAAGGGAGTTCTGCTTGTCTGCAGCTTTTTGTTGGAAGCTTCTCAAAATATTCTCTTTCCTTGCCTTGAGCTGACTCTCCAGCACTTCTTTGTTGTGCCTTCCTTGCAGCAGCTTTCAGCTCGCACGGGCACGTGGGCATCTAACACACATCCAGCAATGGCCTCTGTGCTTTGTGAGGTACTTCTGTCTGTGGGGCTGCTCTGTGCCTGAGGCTGGCTTTCTGACTCCTGCTGTAAGGGTGATGATCCTGGTGAGGAGCTCCGCAGGGCAGTTCTGGGTTTGCTAGAGTGTGTGCAGGAGCTTAAAGCTGCTTTCATAGCTTTGGTAATGGGACTGTGTGGGAGGTACTGCCAGAAGAGAGGAACGATCTGCACGCTGAGCTACCTCTGAAGGACTGGAGGGAGTGCCCCAGAAGACCTGGGCTTGTGGAGCAGAAGGTCCAGGTGCAATGTTACGCAGCGTGGCAGGGAGTGACCCTGAGCATGTTTGAAACTATCTCCTACAGCCTAATGTGTTATACAGGAAAGCACTTTGGAGAAGTTAGAAGCACAGTATATAACACCAGAGAGCACTCTGTTTCTAGGTAGCATGAAACAGCATCCACAAGCCTCGTCTCCTGCTTTGCATGAAGGTTTAGTGCACATCCTAATCTGTGGTGCTACAACTGAGAGCACTGACAGAGCTTTAGACACTTGCGTCTCCTTGTTTTGGCAGTGAGCACATCCTGGAGTAAGGGGTCATTTTTTCTCCACAGAAACAACACTTTCTCCAACAAAAGAGTTCTGGATGCATGTTTATAAAAGGTAAATCTCCCTGGGATTTATTCTGAAATATTTTGGGGTTTGTGCTTTTCTGTCCTAATATCCTGAGTCGTGCTTGAAGAATGAAAGTCCATGATCCAGTTACACTGACTTGCAAAGAAAGAACTCTTCCCTCTACCAGTTTACCAGGTTAAAAAAAAAAAAAGAGATCTGTGAAGCTTTTTTTCTCCTTATTGAACTCTGTTAGCAAGTCTCTGAGTAATTCTGCAGGTTTTGCCCTATTTTCTGTACCCCCAGTTCTTTGCAAATCAGCTTAGAGGAGACTTCAGAGAGGCAAGGTTAAGAGCTGCCTGGTTAAGTGAAAGTGTGTAGTCAAAGGCTGCCTCAGTCTGTTCACTCTTCTTTTTTGGGGAAAGAGAATGGAGCTGAGCTCCAGCAGTGATGGAAACGAACACTTCTAAATGAGGCGGTATTATGAACATCAGTGCTTAAAGGAAGATGGACAGTGAGACTTGACTACTTCTTATAGACCACAATTTTGTAGGTCATTCAGAGTGTATCGATTGCCAAGGAGTAGTCTCTGAGCCAAGTGGATTCCTTTTTCTTTCTTATTTTCAGGTCCGTATTTATTATTGCAGTAACAAAGATCGTGAGAACAGCTAGTGCACTTGTCGCTGCACCAGAGCGAAGCCAGAAGGGGTCTTTATTACTCTGTTTTTCCACTTGTTAACGTAGCAGGGAGGCTGTTTCCAGCAGGGCATGTCCGTGTCTATCTATTTTCTCACTTAATGTTTAGTGCAGTTATTAATTGTGAAGTCGCAACGTTTTTGCGATGTAAGGCAGGCCATGTATTGTTGTAGCTCTGCGGGTTGGACCTGAGGTTGTCTGAGCTGTCTAAAGGACCAGGCCTTGCCCACATGCGCAGTGGAAAAGAGATGCATTGGAGGCAGGATGGTGGCGGGATGGCAGTCCTGCCCTAAAGATGGGAGTGGCACTGTGGGTTCTCTCAGTCTGCCTTGCCACGGGCTCAGCTATGAAAAGGTCATTTTGCAATGTGTGGCAGGGAGAGTGTACAAAGGACAGAGCCAACGTCTTCCTGGAGGTGTTTAAGGAAAAAAAGAAAGGCATCAGAGACAAATTACTGCAAGGGAAATTCTCATTAGTTATTAGGAAAGAAAAATTGCTCATGACAGTGGTGAAATGCTGGAACAGGTTATCCTGAGGGCAAGCGCAGCCGACTAACCTGACCTCGGAGCAGCCTGCGCTGAGGGGGAGGCTGTGCCTAGAGGGGGTCTGGATTCCTCCTGTACTTACTTTTTCTATATTTTTTGCTTCTAAATTTGAGCGTTCCTGTGCCTTTTGAAGAACTAATGTGAAAGCCCGGTTGAAAAAAATCACATCTCTTTAATGAAGCCTGCTTGTGCCTTCTGAGCAATCTTGAGGGAGCAGCCAGTGCGGAAAGTGAGGCCTGCTGCAGAGTGTGAGCAGGCTCCAGCTGTTCATTCCGTAAGTATGTCACTGATATTACAAGCTTTGCTGATATAAATCGAAGTGCTCCTTGAAACCCAGCAAATAACAAATCCAACCCTATTTTTAGCCCCTACCAGCAAGAGGCAATCCCCCCCCACAGTTAAACGCGTCCCTGAGGCAGCTCCCCCGACATTAAACACAACCCTGTGCTTCCTGGGCCTCACTCACGGCACGCTGTAAATCCAGGAGGAGAGGGGAGGTTTCTGGTGTTTGCAGATATGCAGTAAAATATGTCTGGACCACCGTGGAAACCACGCAAAAAGAAAATCGTGGCACAGAAACAATCTCTCTCACATGCTTTCTGGGTCTGCTGAAACTAACCTGGGCTGGGCACGCCAGGCAGAGCGGGATGGTGTGGGTCAGTTCACGTTGCTGTCCCACAGCACTGCCTTGAGCATTCCTACTGGGAAATCAGTTTCATACGACTGGTTTCTTTGTTCCCACTGTGAGGGTAACATGGAAGTTGTCCCTCTGAGCAAAGTTCCTCGGTAGCAGGTGAGAGTCTCACTCGTGGGGCATGGAAGGAACTGTGCTGCATCTGTGTCAGAAAGCAGCAGGACCTGAGGTAATGCTACCAAATCGAACAGAAAGATGTGGAAACAAAACAAGCAGGGGGGAAAAAAAAGTTGAAATTAATAATTCCAAACCAGAGCCTAAATCAAAGAAAAAAAGGGTATATTAGTTGTGGACAAGTCCTGGTCTGTTGGAATTTCTTTTTTGGACATGTTGGTATGGGTGGGGCAATGGATCATAAGGCAGAAACCATAACTTTAATACGGTTTCTATGTTGCTGATTTTGAATTCAAATCACAGAGCACTTAATCATTGTCAGCTATAGAGGACTGTTGACTTCCAAGTCATTAACAAAATTATATAATGTCCCAGACAGGAAATGAAACATCCTTTGGAACTTGTCGGGTTGGGTTAAACAGCTGAGGCTGGCTCTCCTGGAGGCTCCCTGCAGCTGTGAGGTAGCTGGGACTGGATTCAGCGTCCTCAGCTTCTAAATCAGCCATGGAGCAAGGGAGCTGGAGCACTGGCCCTGTCACTGTGTGCCTGGCAGGGGCTGCACGGCCCTGCCCACCTCTGGTGGAACAGAGGGCTGGCAGCAGGGGCAAAGCAGCCAAAAGCAGTGTTCTCTGGCCTGTCAGGCTTGGCTGCAAGCTAACATGGACTGTCTGTAGCAGTCTTTTCCTAAATGCTGCACTTCCAATGTTTCCAGCATGTTCATTTACTTGTTTTGGCCTACAAAGCATAAGAAGCAGTGTTGTCTTCCAGAGGGAAATGCATCCATCCTGCCTTCAGCTGGAATAGAGTTCATTTCCTTTCAGCAGCTGATCCAGCGCTGTGTTTTGGACAATTTGTGTTTCAGACTTTATCAGCCTGTGATGTTTTACTTGCTGCGGGAGTTGGAATGAGAACCAAACATAAAACTTTTCTTGACTCGTTTTAACCACAGCTGCAGTTTGTCACCAGGCAATGGTAAATAAATAATATGGGGCAGCAGGGGTGGCTGTATAGTGTGGTGATTTTCACCCATTTTTCAGGTTTCTCAGCATTCAGACACACTCAGTGTTTTGGAAAGCTGCTCAGTGTTGTTACTGGGTTTTCCCCCATTGTTTTAATAATAACACCTTATCTTCAAGCTTCCTGTCTTTGTCCCACCATTGTGCTGATAGTCTCAAACTATGTTAAGATCCCTCTGCTACTATTAATTAATGGCAGGTTTCAGTTCCGTGGAACTGCTCTGGATGCTGGAAGAAATGAGGGATGGAAAAAGGCAAAATTTACTTTCCCAGCTATACTTTGCTGAGATGTGCTCAAATTGCTTCTGTGGCACTTGGAATCAGGACTCAGTAGCAAGGAAAAGGAGCAGAATGTGTGTGCACACGCGGGTTATGGGGGTGGGCCAAAATATGAGGACACTTGGAATTAAACTTTTTATTTACAGAGTGTGGTCAGGTTTTGCTTTTAGATGTACCTGTTTTACTGCCTGTTTTTGCCTTTGCCTCAGGGAGCGGTGGAAGACAGAATTGTTGTTACTTGAGAGGATGAATTTTTCTGCCTTAATTTTGTCATTTGACATAATAACATGCAGCTAGAGACAGTAGGTGTGATACAGCCTTCTGGGAAGGAATAGATAATTAGCAGAAATACGTGTGCTGTGCCTCTACAAAGTTCATTTGTATTTCAGACCAGGATGGGAGCAAGTTCACAATTGTTCTTGCACCACGGCTGTCTTGTCTCCTTGTCGACAAAATTCCCACGTCTTTTCTTGGCCCTTCCTCTGTTGTGTCTCTACAACAGTTCCTCTGCTGGGGAAAAGAGAAACCTTGGACTTGTGTTTGCATGAACGATTTTGTTTTACATTTGGACCAGCTTTTCTGTACAGAATTCCTTACTCCCTCTGCTCTAAAATGCCAGCATTTCTCTTTCCTTGAACTTGTTTCTTTTGAAGAGCATTTTGCAATGGTACATGGTAGAATGCCACACAAAATGAAACCGTATGGGATTTCCTCAGTGTATTGCTCCTCTTGCAGCTCAGACCAGGTTACATTCTGGCTGGGGACAAGGCAATCACATGAGAACCTAGTGCTGACTGTACCGTGTTATTTTTTATTATAGACAGAATAATAGGCTCAACCGTCTGCCAAATGCCCTTTCTTTGCCACACCCTTCTTACCTTCTTCTGTTTGTGTAAGATTAGTGGAGTATAGAGAATGTTTAATTAAGTTTAATTGCATGACAGCTTAAAAGTGGGAAGGTAATTACTCATTTAATTATTGTGCTGCTTCGTGCTTAAAGTGTGTGTATAATTGCTCTTTTTATAAGGACAGTCAACTTTGCAAGCTTGCATGAAATTATAACAGCCCCATACCTTTTAAAAATGGAACTAAGCAAGGAGAGAGGTGCATTCTGTTATCCCAGGCATTCCCCCTTCTCCTGTCAGTTTTGCCCTCCCTCCATGACCTTTCTGCACGGGGAAGGACTGTAACATTAATCACATAACCCATTCTCTTTTGTCTATTTTTCATTAACAGTTGTAGAACATGCTGAGAACTTGGGATTGCAGACATGCCAGTGTAAATTATTGTTTCCTGCACTGTCTTCCTTAATTATTTTTACCGTGGCAACCCAATGTATCATGGAATTAGGCGGTGTTATACAGTCAAAGGTTAAATGACTCCTAGTCATGAGTGCTAATAGGAAGAGACTTTTCCAGTGTGCATAAGGATTCTCAAAGGTGTCTAAACAACTGCCCTTCTTTGCAACAGTTCAATTCTCTTCTGCCCTGACTGGTGCTAGCAGCGAGGCTGAGATACTGAGGTTTGGACAATCCAATAATGCCTGGAGCCTCTACCCGTGCTGTCCAAAGGATGATTTCCCTGTAGAAGTCACCAGAGTGGAGAGAAGCGGAGCAGTGAAGGAGAAAGCCGGCTATTCAAACACAATCACTTTTGTAATTGCAAGGGGACTCAGTCCGAGGTAGCTGCACGCTCTAAAAGATTATTCTTTGTTTAAATAGCAAACAGTTAGATTATATGAAATCCCAGTGCGAGAAGTCCCTCTGTAGCCATTAGGCAAGCCAAAAAATTCCCCAAACTCTCTCAAGGTTACTGTCAAATTAATTTCTGTGTTGATGAGTTCTCTTCCCTTTCTCAAGTGAGAGGTGATGGGGGGTTATGTGTGGCACGGGGTCTTTATGGCAAGCTAGTGCTTTTCTGTGGTGACTCTGATGGCACACAGCTGTCACAAGGCCAGTACTGTGTGAAAGCTCCTGCCAGAGAACCAAAGGGCTTGAGGTGCAGACACCTAAAGGACTGTGAATGTCTGGACTGGGGCCCTCTCCAGCCTGCAGCTACCCTGATCACTGCCCCTGTGCCTCCAGGCACTTTTCCTGCTTTTGAGGATGTGTGGTGGTCTGGAGTGATTCAGGCCTGTCCTCTTGGTGCAGTCCAGAGCTGTCTCTCCTGTGCAAAGGAGATTATTCCTTGTCACTGGCAGCAGCTTTCAGCCTTCCCAGTCTCTCAGTCTGTGTCCCTTACTCATCTCCCACCCTTTGATACTGCCAGAGCTTCTCCACCATTTCAGCATTCCTCCTGCAGCTCAGGCTTTTGTTTCTGAGTCAGTACATGAAGGAGGTGATGTGATCTTTCAACAACTCTTCAGGAGCTGCTGCCGTTCAGACCGTATAGTTCCCACTGCGAATCCTATGGCTGTTATGGAAACTTTTGTCAGCAAGATAAGGTTTAGTGATAAGGCAGTAAGAACATTTGTGGCATGAGCACTAGAGTAAAAAAATTTTAGTTAAAATACATGACACCCTTTCTTGCCTCATCTTTTCACTGCTGTCAGAGGGGAAAAATACTTGCTGTTTCCTCACAAGAAATTAAGAGAGCACCAAACTTGAAGTTTGGCTATTTCAGCTTTTGCCAGACACTTGAAAGACCTGTAGGTGTATATTGCCCAGTGATAAGTAATTCGTACCAGTCTGTCTGCTGGGGGAGCAGAGAGGCAGGATTTAGAGGGTGGTGACCTGAGAAGGCAAGTTTCTTTGCGTGGTCTGGAAAAGAGAGTGGGTAGTTGGCATTAAAAGTGGCATAGGGGAAGAGGAGGATTCCAGAATCAGTAGGACTCCTGATGTGTTTGTAGAGACAAGGAAATTACTCCTCCGCACAGGGCTGTGCCGGCCTCTGGTGATGCCCAGAGCTCATGGGAGAAACAGGAGCTCTCTTGGTAAGGCAGCTCCATTTAAGCACTGACTCCTGGCAACACAGGGTATTGCCAGTTCTCCACTCCCTGCAAGTCAGCGTCTCCCACCTCTGGATGGGGTTGGAGAGAGCTGCTTTGGGAAATGTCCTCTCTAAGGCAGTAGGCTTCAGAGTTAGCAGAGCTGGAGCAGAAACAGGCCTAGCAGGTAGTAACGTTAACACCTAGTACCGCTGTAAATTCCGTGTTAAATCTTTTTCTAGGAGAAACTGTGAGGAGGAATAGAGAGACTCTGCTGTGGAAAAAATGAATTTTTAAATTTTATTTTTTATTACCTGGAATAAAAGCATAGCCACGGGGTGTGTAGAGGTGTGGGAGCAAGAGAAATTATGCTCAGCCGGTGATGAGGTAGTGAGGTAACTTCGGGCAGGATTGACCAAAAAGGATTGACATGTGAACGTCGTTAATGCCATTAATGTTGAATTAACCTCATACGAAGATTGTTTAGGTAATCAGCTGCTTCATTTGATGAGCACCAGGTGATCTTGATTTTCTTCCACCTGCCACCTGAACCTCAGCTGCTGATTTGGAACAGCAGGTAATGAAGTACTAATTTCATCAGCTATGTGGCCTGGGCATTGATAGTCTCTGGAGAGTTCTGTTGACCATTTAGAGGCTGTGGTTCTCCAGATTTGGATGTTTTATTTGTACTTAAGTGCTCTTTCCTGTGTCTAAAACGATTGTCTCTGTCCAGGTACAGCCATTGATCTAAAAGTGTCTATGGGAAATAGCTATTGCCTGGTGTGGTGGGTACAGCATCGCTGCATAAACAGCTACAGGTAAAGAACAGGAGTTGGAAATGTGCTTCAATGCTTTGCCTGAATCCTCAATTTGACTTGTTTGAACAAATGGGGTTTATTTTTTTCAGAGGAAAAATAATTAAAATCTTTCTTAATGGGTGTTTTGCAGATAATAATAGTGTCACAGAGTCAATAAAGTTAATAAGGGTGTTCTACTCCTGAGATAATTTTTGATCAGAAGCTCTGTTGGCAATTGTGATTTTAGATAAACTGTGCTAATCCTCTGCACTTTTTCTCCCCATTATTTTTTCTTTTTATTTGGTGCAAAGAACAGATCCTCACTGCAGTCCAAGTAGCAACACGGTAACTAAGATTTTTTTTTTCTCCAAGAAAGGAAAATTTCCTCATATGCTTCATGCTGAAAGCATAAAAAGAAGTTGATAAATTCAATGCCAGTAATTTGCTTTCTTTGAAATGTCACACAGACTAACTAAAAAATCTTGAGTTGAAAGGCCTATAGAAAAAAGTCTTGACAGATGTTTTTATCATTATTATACATGGTTTCTTCAAAAATGTAGAAATAACATGCTGGAAAATGAAAGGTCAAGGGAAAGTGTTTCCATGTAATTTTGCTCTTGGAATGCATGAGGAATAACTGGAATTTCTAGCACTCTTCTGGAGGTGGGTCCAGTTACTTAGGGGTCTGAAAGAGTATAAGAGATGCGGATGTGTGATGACACAGGAGAAAATAGATTAATCTTGCACAAGGATTTCTGAGAAGTGAACTCACTTTATAATTTCTGTTCTTATTTTACTTTTTATTTGGAAAGATTTCAGGAACACCTGAAATTTTCTGCTGAAAAACTCTTGTATATGGGAGAATCATACAAACATAAGAAGCTGAAAACAAATCAATTTACGCTACAGCTTATTGGATACAGTAGCTTGGCAAAATCGGGTGTTAGGTTTCTCAGACGCTGCTGGCCTGAAGGGTAAACATTATTCCTGTGTGGTCATTGGTGCTTGCCATCCCATGAAGTGTAGGTTTGTTGGCCGAGGTGGTGCAAACACTGCCTTTATCGAGGAACAAAGCAGCTCTAGGTCTCCTGAAGTAGCTTTTGTGCTTCTAGGCTGGCCCGGGTGTTGTTTTGATCTCAAGAACTCTTTAAGCACTTTGCCTTGTCTTTAAAGGCAGCCGTGCAGTTCTGCTGGGCAAGTTCTGGGTGCTTTTCCGGAAGCTGTGCCCCTCCCCAGGAATGTGTTCAGGAATGCCCTGGGCTCCCAGGGCTTTTATTTGTCAGGGGAAAATTGATATTCCCCTCCCAAGGAAGGAAAAACTGCAAAGCCGAGAGAGGGGCTTGGAAGGAAAGCTCCCCAGCCAGGGAATAGGCAGGAGAAGCTGGCAGAAACTGCTGTGCAGCAGGAACACAGGAGCTGATTTGTTGAGGGAAAGATGAGGGAAGGAGAGGATTTCAAAGGGCAAGTACTTACAAAGATTAAATGTTACAGAGCTTGATCTGCAGCTGGTAAACAGGAAAATGCCACGGTGATATTTCTGATGTGAATGTCTCTGCAGATTAACAGTAATTAAAGCGGGTCTTAGTCTGCTTGGAGCTTTCTTTCCCTCAGTTTAGCCATTAATGGTAAGAATCAAGTATATTAATACCATTTTAAAATGTCTATATTATTTTTTCCTCATATAAAAGCTCTAGTAGATTATGGATCAAGTCTGTGCTGTGTAAACCTGATTGCTCCAGAGTGACACTTCCTCTGTTATCATACTTCTTTTTAACTGCACCTCTCATTTATAATCCCATGTATTTATAACATGTCATGTTTAAACTTCCCCTTACAGACCACTCAAAAATCCATAATTAATATTAGCTAGGCTGGTAACAAGTGTTGCAGACTATTGGGTGTCTTTACCAAATTCTCCTTTGCTGTTGATATGCTTAGAAACAGATGTTTTTTCTGATTTGTTGTTTGGTTGGTTGCTTTTTTCCTCCCTTCTCCAGCTTTTGCCTCTTTTTTTCTTTGTCCAAGAATATTTGTGTTGAGGAAGAACACAGTGGTCTCTGGAAGATGCTCTTTTTATGCAGGATGACTTGTTCTTGGGAACATAGAATCCATACAGCTGCATGCTTGTTAAATGTGTGCAGAATTGTGCCCTGCTTTCTCACTGAGCAGTGTGGGGATGAGCTAATCTCCTTGACCTGGGCCCTGATGTGAGTCCAGCTGAATGTTTCTCTATGTTCACCCCTGCAAAGCATGAGGAAATAAGATTCTGCCATCCTGGACACAGCTCTCTGTCTATATGCAACAAGGCAACTGCATGAAAGGCTAATTCCAGGGACAAGGATTGCAGCTAAACCCGTGCATTAGCATAGTATTGCATATGTATATATTCTAGCACCATCTAGCAGTTTCCCAAGGTAATGTCTGAATTAATAAAACATAATAAAACACTGCCTAATCAAAGTTCATATGTAGTCTGGAAAGAAAACCCCACTGAGTTATCTCTCATGCCCAACCTTATGTACAGATGTAACCTTACTGCTGGACTGGGACTGTTGGATCCCATTTGTGTCCCGTTCTGGTGGCATTTGGAATCAAGCAGGTACAGTGTGCCTAAGCCGTTCTACTGGTAAGCAAGGTCGCACCACCAAAGTGCTTGTACTTCTCAGAGTACCTGTTTGGCCACTTTGCTGTCTTCCACCCGAGGGCTGTGAAACATCAAATGAAAGATGAAGTGCTGCTCTGAGCCACAGCAGGGGGAAGCTGGAGTTTCAGCGACCGAGTCCTTCCAGGAGGTGCAGTGGAGCTTTCCTGAAGCCTGTGTCTCTAATAAAGCTGTTGTGAGAGATGCAGATTGATGACACAGCTGGTCTAATGCACAGCTTTTCCCCCCTTCCCTCAGGTGCTATCCTGTCCTACATGTAGTGGGGCTCGCTTCCAAGAGCTAAACTGGCAGGATTTAACCTCACAGAAACAGTTTTAGCCTGTGCAGAATGTCAGTGTGCTCAGCAGCTGTGCTCAGTGTATCAGACCTATTAGCCCGTAATTACCTGGTGGTGGGGAGGCAAGTCAGTGGATTATTCACTTTAGGCGGTTTTGAGTCAAAAAATAAGAAATGCACAAATCATTGTATGTGACGTGTGATGTGAAATGAGACCCATGACAGATGAAAACCTGCGTTTTTTTTTTTTTTAACTGAGCATATAATACCTCTGGGATCCACCCTGTTCTCACTGCATGTAATAAAGTCAAGTAAAGGGCAGAGAGATAACTCAACAGTTGCTGGTATAAAAGGTTAGGATATAAGTGCTATAAATATTAGGTTGCAAGATAAGACTGTGTAAAGCATAAGGCATGGCTGTCTTTTTTTTGGAGGCAAGAGATAAACCCAATCAAAGAAACAGACAAAAACCCCAGCCACAAATATCAGATTAAAAAAAAAACAGCCCCAAACATTATTTTAAAATAATGAATAAAACTAAATTCCTACTGGCTTGAAACAAACAACCCGAAGCCAAACAAACAAAAATAGCAAAGCACCAAAGCGATAAAACAAAGGCCAACCAGGCAAGTTTTGGGATCTTTGTAAATCACAGCTTCCTCAACTTATTTCTAACAGGCAATTCAAGACCTCAGCAGTTGTCCTTCTGATGAGCCTTTAAATCACTAAGCCCTTATCAGTGCAGAGTAGAGCAACTTTTCTTCCAGCAGATTTATCCTGCTGTTTCATTAGGATGCAGCAAGGCACAGCACGGTGTCACTCCCCTCAGAGTTAGTGTGGCTGTTTTATATTTGCCTCTTTTTGGGCTGGGGGAGGCTTTACTCTGCTTCTCTTGATCTTGTCTGTAATGCTGCCCTCATCCTCATGGGTTTATCCAAAAAAAGCATGTTACAGGTGCTGTGCTCTGCTTTGGGGTGTCTGCTGGCCATTTTGGCTGAGTGTTAACAGGATTTTTGGTTTTGAAGGAAGCTGTTTGGGTGTTTCTCTGCATTCTCCCAGTCAGTGTCTTGGATGAGGGTGAAAGCTGAGATAAAATATGGCAATGTGTGTTTTGACAAAAGGTGGAGGTTATGTAGAGAGCATTAAGTTTTACTTATCTAGAAGTGGTGGGAGCAGACAGACGAACCTTGTTCAGCTTTGTACTTTGGCCTAAGGTAGGAGCATCCGAGTGATGTCTCTGAACTTTTCTCAGGCTGAATTGTGGTTACGTGTTGAGGTATGGACCTTAGGGCTTTAGAACCTTGAGCCTATCACAAAATAAGAACTGTGATCCCATTCATCACTCCAGAAGGGAGAAAACTTCTCACGCTTGAGCTTATTACACTGTGTCCCTGTAGTCCTGACAGGTGTCCAAGAGCTGCCTTTCCTAACACATTGTCTGTCCTAAAGCGGTGTCTTCTCAACAGCAGGAAGTGAAAGTCAAACCCTTCCTTCTCAAAACCATGATCTTTGCTCGTGCTTGCAGGCTTTCATCTCTGACCAAAGATCTCTTTACCTACTACTGCATCTTCCAAAATTGCTCAAACCCACTTGATTTTATCTTGCTGTTACTTCTCTTAGTGCAAATGAAAATGTGGCAGGCTTCCAATTCCTAAATTCAAATGGTGTTGGGAGACAGATGTCTTTTTTTTCCTGTGGCACCTTACATGGAAAAACAAAAAGTGTGTGTGTTAAATCTGAACAGGAATTGGAAAGAGATTGTCACCTGAAGGTGTTCTGCCTTTGAGACCAGCTGGTTTTGTCACACCTGTGGTTAAATTCTGACATCAGGTTTAATCAGTTGTTGGGACTTTACAAGATTTCAAGAGGAGGAAAAGATATTTCTTTCCATGAATTGTGAAATGACATAATGATGCCTTTCTAGATGTTCTTTGCTGGAAAGGGAATAGACTCAAAGATCATCTGGTAACCAGGAGAACCTGAGTGTCTTGGCCAATAAACCTGCACATAGGTATCAGCTTTACCTGGGGTCTACAAACAGCTCTGAGTATTTCTCTGCTGCCTTAGTCTGAGGAAAATAAATGCAGTTTCTCTGACACATTCTGAGTGTGTGTACACACTTGTAATGCTGTTCTATTTTACCTCCCGTCCCCTTTGTTGAGCTTTTGTGTGCAGCAGAGTCCTTTATCTATCTCCTGTACCAGTTAAGGAATTGTTCACTTGTTTTGTCAGGAGGCACTGGGATTCATCTACAGAGGGAATTCCTTGGAATCCTTTGAAAAAAAGACTCTTGAGGCTGCCTGTGCTCAGTCTGAGCTCTTACCTCATCTGCCCTTCAGACTGTGCACTGGCCTGTGGTTGTTCCTCTCTGCCCTGAAAATTACCTCTGTTGTTGGAGCTGTCACAGTGGCTGTTCCTAAGTGCCATGACCTGTTGGTGAACACCACGTAAATGAGGAAAATGCTCCCTGCAGGTTTTCCACATGCCACTGGACTCTACAAACTTACTGTTCCTCATACTCCTCTAGCCCAGTTTTCTTGGTTTTACTGCCAGCTCCTCTGAAACAGTCTTCTGGTGCCTCTGCTGCCTTTCCAGATAAAGAAGAAAATCTGAAACTAAACATAGTTTAGCATCCTTTTGCTGTTGCTTAAACTGCAGATTTCAAGTGTTCAGGTAGATAACCTGTTTATCTCCAGCTGCACAGACAATGTACTACTTTCTCATCTTCTACTCTGCAATTAAAAGGAAAACCAAAGAGGCAGAGCAAACTCAGAGGTTTTAAGTAGGAGCACTGAGTAGAGTGAACATGAAGGAATGAAATATTTCGTGACATGGAGTCTCACCACTCACCTCTTTGTGATGATGAAAAATCACTTTGCCAGCCTTGCCAGCCCTTTCTGCTCTCCACAGCTCCTGTTTTAGTTGCTGCCTGGTTTACCTTTTCTCTCCTCCAGCTTAACAGGGTGAGTTTCTAACAACCAGCTCAGTGGAGAAGAGGAGAGCCACTGACCTGTGTCACTGGAATATCTTTGACAGGCTGGCCAACGGCATCATTACCCTTGCATTAACCACTTAGACACACAATTACGTGCAATGGGAAGATCAGTATGTAAACGAGAATAAAAGTTGTTCAGGCAATATCAGGAGAGAACAGAGGTGTCAGTTAGCGAAGCAGTGACTTCCTGTGAGAGCTTTCTGTTTCGGATAGCACGTTAAAGTCAGCTTTGGAAGCTTGGAGGGACAGAAAGAAAGAGGGAAGAGAAGACGGCAGGGATCAGTACAGGCATTTTCCAATGTGGACAGAAAATTCACTCTCAAAATGAGCAAAGTAACCTCTGGCCTGAAGTTTTTTTGGAGGTTTATGAATGACCCTGTAGTAGCTCATGTGACATGAGCTNGTTAAAGTCAGCTTTGGAAGCTTGGAGGGACAGAAAGAAAGAGGGAAGAGAAGACGGCAGGGATCAGTACAGGCATTTTCCAATGTGGACAGAAAATTCACTCTCAAAATGAGCAAAGTAACCTCTGGCCTGAAGTTTTTTTGGAGGTTTATGAATGACCCTGTAGTAGCTTCATGTCGAGAAGTGACTGGAAGGAGCCACAGAGAAAATCCCGTGGCGGATGAGTGAGCTGATCCATTGCAAATAGCAGAGTTTATTAATTTTCGCTCTAAAATGAAAACAAAATAGAAGTAATGTATTTAGTGCCCAATACATCTGGGCCACAGCTTGGGGTAAAATGCTCTCTTATCACCTACTGAGCAGAAGTGAAAAGGCTCATCAGTGCTGCATTCTGAAGACATTTAGATGAACAGTTGCTGCGAGACTGCACAGATGGTTTCACAGTACCTGAGCGTTACAGCTGCACTTCAGCCTCTGCCTTCAGACACTCGGGCTCCAGGGAACCTGAGGCTGGCAGTGCAGGATGAGCACCAGCCTGGCAGAGAGGATGGATGGTTAAATCTTAGGAAGTCAGGCTGATTGGACACATGGGCAACAGAAGATCCATTAGAGTTCTACCACGTGGCACAGGACTGTGGCTTCTGGTACGGCTGCGAAAGATTGATTTCTCTTCCATTGAAAAATTGATCTTTGCATTTAGAAATTTTTTTTCCCCCCAGGTTCACGTTCCTCATTGGGTAAATATATTTTAAAGGTATGAATATTTGACAAAGTTTCTCTCCAGGTCTTCAAAAACAAAAGGAGCTGAAGGCATTTTGGTACTTCTAATTAAGTGTTGCACAAGATGCAGAATTTCTTCCTCTTGTTTCTAACAGATCTTATTAATGGAAGAATTTAAAGAAAGACTTTATTCTTACTCTAGCACAGAAGCTGCCATAAGTTTGGCTGGTTTTTGAAACTTGTGATTAAAACAATAACTGCTTTCCAGTGATTTCCTGGAGATGTGAGGCTGGAAGGGAAGTCTGCAAGGGTGTGATCAGACCTGCCTCACAGCACAGACCAAAGGATATCTCCTAATAATCTCTGCAGGAAACCAAAATTGCTGTTTTGACTAGGGCATTTCTCTTAAAAGGACAGGGTTTTGAGTGTGCTGGTAATAATACAAGATACGAATTGTGTTCCCTAGAGCGGAACACTTTAATACACAGCTCTGGTTTCTCTGAATACTAATGTAGAAGTTCCTGTGCAAAGGGGGAGAGAAAAGTATGCAAAATAAGCATAAGGTCTAATTCAGTTCAGTTAGAGGTGAACACCTTTAAGCACAGAGGTGGGGTTGTTGGGGTTGTTGGAATTGATGGAATTATTGTGTTTCTAAATCATGTATTCTTCCAGGTCCAGCTGAGTGAGGTTTGGGTGGTTGATTAGAAATAGCTTCTTATTGTGGGGAGGACACAAGCAAAAGGGAATAATCTGAATTATGTTTTGGAATGGGATAGTTACTTCACACTAATCCCTCTGCTGATGCTCTCAAACTTAATTCTGTTGATGCTCTCAAACTTAATTAACTGAAATTTAATTCAGTTGGTGGCGATTCCCTTCCAAAAACAGTTAAACTAAGCTAGAGATAAACTTTTATTAATGGCTGTAGCTCACATGTTTGTTTAGCAAATGTCTGTGTTGTGCTGTTGCCAGAGGCGACCATTCCTGTCCAGCACAGAGAAGACAAGCGCCTTGGAGCTCTCTCAGTCCAGCAGCTCAAAGATGGGGTGATTTGCCCAGCCTGGTAAGATCTCCTGAAACCTCAGCCTCAACTAAAAGCCGTGGTGATAAGACCATTATCAGTGGCCCACTTGCTCTCCAGCATCTATTTCACAAAGACTCTTCTGCAGCAGTTTATATGGGTCCTTCAGTTGGTGATATTAAAATGCTGACTTGTTCACTTTAAACATTGCATTCAGAATTGGAAAAAAAAGGGAGAGAGCATTTAAAGGAAATTGGAAAACTTTACTGGTACTTCAGATATCCTCATTGGTATTTCAGGAAAAGAACAAGAATCCATTTTTCAAAGCCTTCCTTCTCTGACTGCTATTGCACCCCAGAAAAAACTAAACCACATATCTCTTGTCTGGGACTGTCTAACTCTCTGAACCTTGATATGCTGACATGAATATTTTGAGTTAAGTATTGATTTAAAAATCTAAGCAATAATTAAATGGGGACATGGACAATCTGTTCTGTGCTTTTTCTGTTGCATCTTGAAGTGGATACTTCTCATTTTATTTAATCTTTAACTGGAGTTATACTGCTTGGGAGAGGTAATGTGCATTGTTCTTAAACTAATGGATGAATAAATAGAATTAACTAAGTACACAATTCCACTTCCGTTCTACTACAGTAGTTAAGAGAAAAATAACATCTTTCAACATTCTTTAAAAGGGTGTTCATCAAAGACTGATAAGCAAGTACTAGCAAACTGAGGCTGCTTAATCATGTCATAAAAATACAGAGAGAGTTTCTAGATGTGTATGATAAACACATTCACAGATAAATACGCGATTTTAACATTAAAGTATCAATATAGGAGGAGTAAATTTCTCCATTCTCTTGTTCCTGTGAAGTTGTCCAGAATGATGTTCATTGTCAGATAGTTTGCAAATAGAGCCCACAGTGTATTTGGGTAAGACACTATTTGCAAGTACTATCGTTGTTGTCTCAATTTCTGTGGAAACAGATGGACAAATGTCATCACCCCTACTACAGGGAAGGCAACTGGATCCTTTAAAACTCTGCTAGTCTGCCTTAGGCTATTACTTAAGATCAAAGATTTGTCATGGCTAATGGATGTCCAGTACACAAAACTGGAGCTGGGTTGAAGCTGTAGAGTAAAAGAAAACATTAGTGATTTACATTTTTTCCCCTTGTATGGCATATGGAAAACTCTGTAGTTCCTATTTGGTTTTTTTCCCTTTAAGTGCTTGCAGTGCTTCCTCTTTCCTGGTTTTGTGGCTCTAGAGCTGGGGTCTCAGGTGCAAACTGAATCTCTATCAGTGCACATCAACCACTGACCCTGTGACCAGAACCACTGACAAGGTTCTAAGGGAGAACACTGTGAGGAAGTGGGCTCAATAGGAGGCAGAAGTAGCATAATTTCTGAGAAAGGCAGTTAAGCCTCACAGATTGGTCAATTTTTTTTTCTTTAGTAGCTGGAAAAAAAAAATGGATATGGGCATTCCCAATAATGAAAGTTACATTAATATTGAATATTTTTCTTCACTAAAGTAGCTTCAAGAATGAAGATTCCCCCTGATTTGCCATAAGTTGCATATCCTTGCCATTGCGTGGACAAAATCGGAAAGAACATAGAAATGGATGATCAGTTTTCAAGTGGAGAATATTGTTGTTGTTAGAGAGAAGTTTGTATTTGAGTCGGTGTTGATCAACACATAATTTTCAAAATGGTTACAGTCAAAATAATTCTGAAAGTGCAGTGAATAGACAGGAGACAGTTTGTTGACTGTCCTAAGAATGTCAATATATAAATGACAAAGGCCAGCCTGAAAGAAATGCAGAGAAATCATATGAGCTGAAGTCATTGAGTGAAAGAAACGGCAGATGTAACTCTGTGTACATAAATGCAAAGTGACGAACGTAAGAGAACAATGATCTCATCTGTACATATAAAGTGATGGATGATGGATTCTGAGCCATCTCTTTCAATTAGGAATCAGATTTTAGCACCCTGATGGATGGTGTGGTGAAAATATTAGCTCAATTCTCATTACTCTCCTAAAAAACGTATCATGTGTTAGATATACTGTGGAAAGAATAGAGCAAATTAAACCCATCCAGAATTCGATGCCTACTCCTGGTTCTCTCTGCTTAATAGGCTGCTGGGCATAACTGGAAAAGACACATTGGAAGGTGTAAAGGAGGTCCTGAAACTTCTGCACAATCAATGATACAGAGGAAGAGCCTTTAGGGTGGAAAAGTGGTTGCTGAGAGAGAACATAATGAAAAGATAGAAACAGGGAACAGTTTGTTCTTTTTTTTTCCTCCTCCAGTAGAAAAAGTAAGGGATATCGAATGAAATCAGCAGGTGGTCAGTTCAGAACTGATAAAAAGCAATAGTAGATTACACAGCTTGCAGAATGTTCTGTGTGTTAAAAGTTTATATGAGTTCAAAAAAGCAACGGGACAATTCCCCTGAAGACTTGGAAATATCAAGACATTGTTTCTGCCTCCAGAGAGCTCCAAACTGCAGTTTTCTGGAGACTGAAAGGGTACTTGGGGGAAATAGCACTACATTTGTCCTGAGCATGTAGTGTGACATACTCCACTATCAGACAGGCTGGGCTGGCTACTGGGCATGAGGGGTCTTTGTTCAATGGTTATATCTGGATGTATATGGAAAAAAAAAGGAAAAGAAACAAAGTTCCCTGTCTTCTGCTTTGTCCCTTCTCTTTGCAAAAAGTCCCTATATATCAAAGACAAAGGAAAAAAAAGCAAAGTCTTTGGCTTGTTTAAGGAGAACAGATTGTACAGCTTCTTATGCCAGCTCCTTTTTGAAGTGTTGCCAAACAGAGAACTATGGGAACAATGGAAAAGGCTGAGTCCAATGATTTTTCTCCTTTAAAATACACACTTCTGAAAGCTTGTAAGCATTCCTGCTTTGCTGGCTATACTGGCAAATGCTATCTTTAATGGATTGTGGATTAGTGCTTCATAAATTTAAGCTTAAAATTAAAACCTGAAAAGGTAATTTCTCCTATCTAACCCCCAAGGGAATGGTGTTTTGTTCAGCCTGCTGGAGCAGTCTTTTTGGGAAAGCATAGCTAATCTGAAATACAATAAGCTGTATTATTTCCCATTCCCTATGCTAACCATTTTGTTAGGCTGTCCATCCTTTTACATTTCTTAGCAGGCTAAGAAAATAGAGTTTAATTCTACAAGGGAGATCATTTGCACACAATTGCTTCTCCCAAGAAAATAAATTATTTCTATTCTTCCTGATCATTTCTTCAAGCCTTCCTCCTTTGTGCAATGAGCCTCGTGTACATGTTGGATTTGAACTCCAGAGGTACCAGCCCTATTGGCCAGTGACCTTGGCTACGAGCAAGGTGTGTTCGCCCCTCGCTGCCACCTGATCCTCTGGGCACCAAGCAGCAATTTCTTGTGGTGTGTCAGTACTGAGCAGGGAGTTTTTGCTAACTCGGCGGGATGGTTCCTCCTCATCCTCAGCCAAGAAGGTATTGCAGGTCAGTCGGGGAAGGTTCTCATCAGAGAGAGGCATTCGCTGAACAGAAGTTTTGCAGTGGTAAGAGAAGCCTGGTTTTCCATTAGATTTCAGTGGTACTTCCCAGGTTCCCTGTGTTTGTTGGCATTTCTGTGAGACAACTGTTCTCTAGCTCCTCCGTTTATATTTTGTGATTTGGCTTGAGGAATCACAGCAAATGAATTAATGAAGAGCTAAACATTTGTCTTCGCTATTTCTAAGTTTGCAGAGCAAAAGAATAAGTCCAAGAAAGCCTGGGAATGGCTATAATTTATTGCTATTGTTATTATCTTTGCTTTCCAGACTCTGCAAACATTTGTCCTACCACAGGGACAGTCTGTCCCTGCCTTCTCTGAGCTGCTCTGTGGGATTTATGAATTTCATTAGAATTGATCCCGCTTTCAGGGGGATTTCTTGTTTCTGTGAACAAGCAGGAATGCTTTCCAAGCTACCCAGCAACGAACACTTTTATAGAAAGTGCTGTGAAGGGGCTTTTTGCTGAAGATTTTGCTCTTTCCATTTTCCTCCGTTTTTCTCCATTTTTCTATCTTCCTTTTGTGTTTTCCTTTACCTGCCTCTGACTCACAGAACACACGAGAGAGGCAGCTTTTAAAATGCCTGTACGTACTCAAAAGGCCTTACTTTTTCACAGAAATTTTAGCTGTATTTCAGCAAAGAATTAATAGAATGAAAAAAGGGAGTGAGAGAAAAGCTTGTCGAGTTTTGTTGCTGAAGTTGATTATACCTTCAGTTTGGGTAATTTGTTGCAGTCTGAGAAGGCTGAAATGGACACTTTTTTCCTAGCTGTTTTTTTTCATCATGTGCACATAATTAATTTCAGTGACTGCAAGGGTAATTATTTCTTTGTTTGCCAGGAACATTCAAATTGCCATGGTTTCCACAGAAAATGTGCTCAGACTCCCTGAAAGTAAGTACACCACAGGCTATTACAGATGCCTTTTCTGCTGGAATTATTTTAAGCAAAAGTGATGCACAGCAATTAACCCTTTGTGCTTGAGGATGCACATCACAGTCTCAATCAATGGGCACTTAACAGAATAAAGGGACAGGATGAGAAATTTCAAGATTCGCTTCTGAAAAGTGTCGACTTGAACTACTGGGAACTTCAATAATAGTAATCTTCCAATAGCATATTGGATTTCTCAGACGGTTATCTCATGGATTACATCAATAAAATACTTTATTTTCTTACTCACTTTGAAAAATGTGGAGGTGAAGTTGTAACTTGGAAGACTGAGATGCCACGTGTGCTGCTGCAGACAATTCTCTTGTAAGTGTAGACTTTCCTGACTTGCAGCCTTGCCCAAAACCTGGCCAAATCACAGGCCTCCACTTAAGTGCTAAAATCAACCCCCCTCTTCATTTGCCACACAGATAACTTCCCCTGAGAAAATGCAGCCACTTGAACAAATACCTTTCAGTTGTTATTTTTCACTTGAAAAAAACGAGACTGAGATGTTTCAATCCAAAGCTGAAAATGGTTTCGAAAATTTCCAGGTGGGTGTATTAGGTTCCTTCAGCAGTCCTGGACTGCAGAGCATTAAAAACTGACGCTGAAATGCTTCTCTGCAGGGTTTTGGGGCAGGCAGAGAATCCTGTGCTCTACACAGAAATGCATCTGACGTTGGCCAAGTTCTAAGTCCAAGTTAACTTGGTATAATGGAGAGATTCCCATGATTGGTTTCATGGGGATGGATGCAATATTTCCCCCCTTCTGGTACTGGTAAATAAACAAGCACCTGAAAGGCAGCAGAGATGGAAAAACAATCCATCTTCAGTGTTCAAGTATCCTGATTAAAGGAATCCTAATTTAAAAATGATAAGGTATTCTAAAAAGATGCTTTCTATTACATTTTAATAAAATTCCCAAACCTGCAGAATTTTCTCTGTTTTTTTAAAAATCATTTTATGACGCAAGAACTTGTAAAGAGACCCCCCTGTGATTGCACCTGCTCTATTAGGATCACAATGGATTTCTTCTTATCCAGTTAATTCTGCTGAATGCAAAGAGAGAACCTCTCATTTCCCCCATTTATTGCAAATTACTGGTGGAGTTGGTAGCTGCACATTCTCATTTACACTTCCATTTTCTAGAGCACGTTTTTTACAGAGAAAGAGTGAGCAAAGAAACACAAAGCCTGGTGGCTTGGCTGGAGTTTCTGCATTGTGTACACACGTGTTTAAAATATTGACATTTTCACATCTGGTAGCTGTAGAGTTTAGGACTATGTTTGCAGTGACAGAATTTCTATTTTGATAAAAGGAGAGCACTACGTTTAATGAATAGAGGGGGAATCAATGGGTGGGAAATGCAGCTGCTTTTGACAAGCATTTATCTTTTTAAGCTGAGCATATTTTCCTCTGTGCATCTCAGTGCCTCAGCTCTGCAGTGAGATCTGGCGCTGCTTTGACTGATGAGAGAGAGAATGGGAACTGTACATTCATGGGCCCTGTCAAAATTAAAGTATTAAATGACTTGATTGAATGTACTGCAATGAAAAAAAAAATCTTTGAAAACTCTCTGTGCTATTAAGAGGCAGGAAAATAGTCAGGGTTCTCTGCATTCAGTATTCCTGCTTCTTCAAATTTAACTATGGCAAAATGTTTGAGATCTGAGATTGTTCTGTGTTGAGATTTAAATTGTGAGGCTGTTCCTGCTGATGCTGTTTTCTTAAAGACTTGAAATTCTGCTTGATAAACAAACCCCTTTTACAGATCAGATGCCTCTTGCACTTGACTGCATCAGTGATTCAGATAATGACTTTGATAGGGGATTTATTGTGTTTTAATGTAACTTACAGCTGGGGGTTCTTTTCCCTTCACTGGGTAATTTATACAGTGTAGTTATGGTAACTAATGTTGATTATGTGTCACACAGGATCTTTGGTGATGCTGGTGAGAGTGGGTTAGGAGAGAGCTTCTGTAAGATTCTGTTGGGATTCATGGTCCTTCGAGGGGTTTTGTTGTGTCTGATTCCATTTGTAGCAGTGTGTGCTTGTGCTGGGGGAAGAGATCAGGCAGAACAATCACAGCTCCTGTGATGAGGGCTTTCCCCTGGACAGTAAGGGATCCAGAAGGTCAAAAGCCTTGTGGTAGAGACTGGAGAGACTTGAAACTGGATCCTAAATAATACTGCCTACTCTTACTAGCTCTACTAGAGTGTATATGGTTATCTACTTACAAAGCTCAAGAAAAGGTCTTGGGCTTACATGGAAAATTCAGTTTGTGCAGAAAAGCATTGAAAATATTAAACCTTTCTCGTCAGATCTAACACTCAGAAAATTGACTTGAATTGTAAGCAATGATCACTCCAGGCAAATCCTGGGAAGAGACAGCTCGGGGGTATCTCATAAAGGTGTGCAGGCAGGATGTCAAGAAGATGGAGCCAGGCCATTTGTGCCTGGAAAGATGGAGGCCAGAGCCATGTGAAAAAGAAAGGCATTCAAGAAACTCCAGGGCCTGGTTGTCAGTGTTCCTGGTTGTCAGTGTAGCTGTTCCTGCTCTGGGGATCAGAGCTGGGCAGTCACTGTGAGGAGCAGCAGTGGAGGCACACACGTCACGGAGACAGGAAGAGAGCAGGCAGGTGCTGAAGTACAAGTGCAGGTTCTGTAGCTGTGCACCGCATATGCCTCGGTGAAGAAGATAAAACCCACGAGCATCTCACCAAGGTAACTTACTACAGCAAGGATTTTGAGGAAGAGGATCAGAAGAAATGCTCCCGATAAAGCCTTTGTTTGTATCAGGTTTCTGCCTGGGGTGCAGCAGATCAAAATGGGATGTGTTGGTGCAGCCCAGAGACAGGGTAGTTCATGTGCTTGATGAGCAAGAGTTGGATTGCTCTTGGCAGGTGTTTGTTACCTGGCATGTGTTTTACCAGACAGTCAGTGTTTTGCATGTGTATTTACCTTAATTTCTGCATTTTGGCTTATTTGCATTTTGTTATCGTGAACTGATGATAAAAATGAAGCTTTTCTGAATATTTTACTAACCCTGAATTGCCCATCTCTTTGCCAGTTTTCCTTTGCTATATTCCTCTTTTCCATCCTCTTTAGATTATTTTCTAATAGTTTAGGTATTATATTGCTATTTCATCTCCTAATTTCTACTTTTAGTTCTCATTAGATTCTGTCTAGTTTTCTATTATTACTTTCCCTCTTCTCATATAACCTTCTCCCTATTAGATCCCTTCCTTTCTTTTGAAAGCAGCCTTAAAACCAATTCTATGTAATTGAGAGCATCTCAAATATTCACTCAGTGCTCTCAACGTTGTGGCTGCTCTTCTCAAAGACAGACCATCTGCTCTAGGCAGCACCGCTGCTTAGAGATGTTGGTCAGGATATGCTGGTGTTTGGGTATGGATTTGGGCCTTGTGATGATATTTTAAATCAAAAGGTAGGGTAAAACAGGAATTTGGAGCTCTTCTGAAGTCCTGCCACAATATTGTGCAGCATCCTTCACGAGGAGCTGTGCTGTAATTACTTGTGCTGTGCTTGTCTCTCTGCAGTAACTAATCTCTCCCTGTGTTTGCTGGTTAAGGAAGAACAGGCACCAAACCTCCCAGTGGATTTGGTTATGCAGGAACAGTCGTACCCTATAAACCTTCCTAATATTTGTGTGTCTGTCTTGCAGGGATTTACTGCAGGATAGAAAGCTCTGTAGAGCAATGGCACTAGACAAACCTTGAATTTGATTTTATATATGGATATATATATATATATATATATATATATAAAGATGCAGTGCCTTGATGCCCTGAACCAGCACTATCATGCAAGAGCAGCCTTGCAGACAATGAACAGTGAATGAGCATAACCAGCAAAACCAGGCAAGCCACTAATGGTTGCATTTAATCTTTGATTCTGCAAATATGGCTCTGGTTAATGCCAGTGGAAACTGGTTACAAATGCAAACCCCAGACTGCATACCTGATTAGAGATTGAGACTGCAAAGAAGTGAGGACATGCACTAGCAAGACACCTAGAAAAGACATAATAAGGTTTGTAATTTGATTGGGGCTGGATAAACCAACTTAAATAAGATTTTAAACCAAACAACAAACACAACCCCAAACAAAACAACAACAATCCCAGCAAAACAAGGAAGCAAATAACCTCCCCAGGCCTGAAATGGGTAGAATTGACCAGGAGTTGTCTCTGAACATCATAAGAGTTCAGGTTTTCATTCATCATTTATGTAGCTGCCTGCCCAGACTGGAATGGAAGCGATGAAACAGACTGACCCTCTGGAGAGAAGCAAAGAGTTGTGCTTGTGTTTGCGAGATGGAAACCGAGGGACTTTTCTGACAAATAAATTCAGTAAAGTACCTGGAGGTATTGAAGGACCAGAGAGATGCCCCAATAATGCCATCCAATAATGCTGCTGCTCATCAGACTCCTATTTTGTCTCTGCGATCGATGTCTTCTGCTGGGAGGGTCTTTGCATTTAGGCACCTTTCTTTCCATGCATGGCTTTTTGCACAGCAGCCATGTAACCACACCAGGCAGATAAGAACAGTCACTTTAAATGAACTGCTCTGTGCCTGAGCTATGCAAATAACTCATAGTGTCTCACAGGTAGATGCATTCAGTTTGTAGATAGTATGAAACTCCTCATGGGCTGGCAGGAAGGCTAACTTTCATTTCCCCTCTCTGTGGATTAATCTCAGTGTGAAGACTCACCAGCTTCTACACGTTTTTTTTTTCAGGGATCTGAACTTCTTATGCAAAATGGCCTAATTGTATTTTCTGAAATAATAAGTTTTCACCTTGAAACCAACAAATGCAGAAAAAAAAAAGCCCAAGTGTATATTTTGAGTTGACAAGATAGCTGATTGCTTAATCTCCCAAGAGTCCATGTGCTATTAAAGAACTTGTGTTTTGCTGTTCTTCTTTCAATTACAGAAATAATTCTCTCTCCCAGGCACAGAGTTTGAATCTTTTCCAGACGTTTTTAATGACTTGAAGGCTGACAGAAATTATTTAACGTTTTAAAGTCTCTTTCCAAAGCCAAGAGGGTCTTTTAAGAGCCTATAATAATTTTTATGGTCATGGTATATTGCCTCTTGATTGAAAAATACTCTGGAAATGGAAGATGTAGGAAAGGAAGATGTAGGTAGCAAAGGAGACATAATTTTTTGTATTTTCCTTGATTATAGAAGGGTTTTTATACTTTGGTACTTGGATAACTGAAAGATAATGGAACTACTGCTGAGGAAGTGTCCTCTACCAGCCTGGGTGGCATTTTTGTACTTCCAAAGCTCTCTGCAGAAGAGAGTGGATTTTTGCTCATCTTTAACATTTCTGTGTCTTGCAATATTTTATAATCTCACTGAAATGTGGTGAGAAATAACTTTGGGTGGTAATCTCTGCTGAATGGCATTTAAATATATAGGTGCTCTGTTGGTATAGAGATGTATTCCATAAAACATTGTTCTGTGTGGATGTTTTGCTGATGATATGAGTTGGCAGGATGCTGAGTGCTTAATCTGCTTTTATTACTATAATTTTAGCTGTATTTTGAGATATCAAAGAGTTTCATCCCTGAAGTGTAAAATTCTGGATATGGCGCTTGCAATACAGAGATGTTTTCCAGGACTGATTCTTTGTGTGCTCAAGAAAATGCTGGCAACAAAAAAAATCTTGCTTTGAGACAAAACCATCAGAGGCTGTTTGTATGCTTACAGAATTTTTTCTTCTGTTTGCTTTGCCTACTTACTTTAAGAAATGAACATTTTTTTTTTCAATTTTGATTTTGGGGAATTGTATCAGCCCTTTAGACAGCTACCAAAAGGAAAAAAAAAAAGAAAGCCGAGCTGTAACATTGAAAAAGCGTTGCCAGAGGAATGGCTTTGTTACCTCAGTGAGCATCGTAGTGTTTTGCTTTTCCCTTATTGTCTCAGTGATGCTTACAACAGTAAATAACAGTGATACTTTGCTCTTCCACGGTGCTTTTGTCCATACATCTCAGAGAAGGTTATAAAAAAGAGGTCGGCGTTATTGCCCTGTTTCAAGATGGAGAAAGACAGGGAAGAATTGAGTTTCTGAAGGTTATCCAATGTGAGAGAGCTGGCAGAGAAATTTCTGTCAGTGTCATTTTTCATTAGGAAAAGCTGATTCACTGAAACTGAAACCTTTCATGGAAATTCATTAGTGTCCAGGAAATTCTGCATCTCCAGAAGCCAATGAAAATGTCACATGCTGTAGCAAAGGAGCAGCTAGAAGCCTGGTGGCAAGGCCATCTGCTGTGGACAAGGGAGACCTGGGTTTCACTTTTAGAACTGCAGTGAAAAGGGATTTGGATCTGTCTTTCTGAAGGGAGTATCCCTGTCTGTAGATGTGGAATGTTGCTTGGTCATCCCCCCGCATCGTACACAGTGTGGCCTTTCTCAGACAGCTCAGCCAACAGTGGGTCTGCTGAAGGGTTTCAGTCTTCCAAAATCTGCTTCCATGGTTGATCCTTGGTGGGGATTGGATTTTCTGTGTGTTAAGGAGTGAGTGGATTTTATAGCTTGCATATCTTTAGTATGTAGGGAAGACCGAAAAAACCCAGCTAATAAAATTTACAGCCAAGAAAACTCTCCTCTATGTGGCTGCCTTTTTTGAACGTGTTTATATTTCTAATTTTGTAATGGAACGTTTTGGAGGAAAGGAAGGAATGAGAACAGAAGAATAGATGGGCACAAACATACTTTAAGGTCATGTATGATATTTTCCTCAAGAACCCCAGGCAGAGTCATCTCGGGGTATTGATTTTACCATGACACTTCTAGGAAACTTTGGAAACAAAAACCAGCCAAATGTTCCACTTTTCAGTCCACTAACTCCACTGATGATCTTGGACAAGGGATCATGTTTACAAGCAGAGAGGGTGGTAGCTTTTTGCCAAGGAAAAGCTGAAAATAAAAATCCAGACTGAACCTCTCAGGTTGAGTATTTCATATAATTCAGTCAGACTTGAAAATACAAAGTTCAGACTGAATGTAAAGTCACTGTTGCATTTCATGCATGTAAGCCTGAAGACAAGAGAATCTGTTCTGCTCAAAAGTGCTGGAGCAGCCATTGAGCTTTGGGATAGACAGCTGGAGGCAGCTTGGCTAGGCAAAGAACAACAAGATAAATAAAAAATAGCAACTTATTTTCAATAATTTAGATTGAAGTACTGAAGAAGGGCTTTATTTTTGTGCAAGGCTTTTGAAGAAGTGTTGGCAGTCTCACACACGAGAATTCTCCTCCAAGAATTTTTAGCAACAGGTGCCTGTCACAGGAAAGTGCTGCTGACCCCTCTCTGCCTTTTAAGAGACCCTTGCTATTACCTAAGTCAGTAATAAACTGCCCAAGATTCATAGTCAGTATAACAGCCTCCCTGACTGTGACTGTGAACCTCGTTATAACTTTTTCCCAGTACTGAAAGTCCACCTCTTCTTCATCTTCGTCTTATATTTGTAAATCAATTCCTGTCGTGGGAGAGTATTACACAAATTAAAAAAAAAAAAAAATTATGCAGCTGCATTAATCAAAGGAGCAGTGTGCTGAAGGAAATGTCAGGCCTATTAGCTTGTCAGTGATCAGCGGTAGAAAAGCTGCCTTCAGCTCGTTTGTGTTGTTTCTTTGACACTAATTAACAGACTTGCTACCTTTTAAAATATGATAAAAGGGAGAGGGGGAAGGCCCCAAGATGCGTGTTGCTGTAGTGGGAGGGGAACAACAGCTCTGACACATGTGAGGGTCTTTAAGATGGGTGTCCCGTGTCTTTTTGTGTTTGCAGTATGTGTGATTCTTAGGAAGCCAAAATCTTAAGCAAGCAGTCAAACAGGTGTCACTTTTTGTTCAAAGAGGAGTTTTGGGTTGCCTGGACAGATGGGGACAGCAGCAAGGGTTCAGAGCTCGCTGTGATTTAGCCGTGTGGCAGCATCTGACTGTGCTGTCCATGTGGATACTGTGCCATAGGCCTGGCCTCAGCTGTGCCCAAGCAGCAGACCAGAGAATGCTCTTTGATTCACGTTCTCACCCAGCCCCAACCCTGTGTGAATGGTCAGTTCAGTGCATGCAAAGTGCTGGCAGCAATCATCTCATATAAGCAGACTGGAAACCTTTCTGTGATCCTGGGCGTTCTCTACGCTTGCTATTGTCAGAAAACACCTGAGGGAAAGGTAAACTTTCCACCCTTTATCCACCCCTGCAGTGGTTCATTCTATAAGCAACTGAAAGACAGAATCATGCCTGGTTTTCTGAGCCCCGTGAGGAAAAAGAAATTCATGAGCTGTTTGGGTTTAGTGAGTTATTAGGGAAGCTAGTCCACTGAGCACCTCATCCATCATGGGGCTCTTCCCTTAGCCACTATTTAAATAAGATATCCACTCACTGTCTCCCCAGTACTTCATCCAGTAATTCTATCCCAGCAAAGCAGAAGAGATGCTCGGTGCTTTACTCGGCTGTGGGAAAAGGCAGTGGCTGTAGCAAACCACAGCTGAGCAGGATCTTGTGCTGACAAACAAAACAGCTGTCTCCCAGAAGAGGTGATAGATGAGAAAAAGCCAAGGGTGTCAGTGCGTGGACTTTAAGGTGACTTAGAATCAGAATTAGGAATGTACTTGAGAAAGAGAATTGCGAAGTACTTTTACCACTCATTTTGTGGCCATTCAGGGGTCTCTTGTAATCCATGCCTCACTTTCCAGAAACTCTGGTGTTTTCAGCATGTGAGCAAATGGGTTCAAGAATGAGTACAAGGTGTTTTTTGTTCTCTTTCATGGAGATACATATACACACACTGAAACTAATAGTTCAAAGTTGAGGAAAATAATTTCAACAGTGAGAAAGTCACGAGGAAATCCTTCTTTTGCCTGAGTTAGGAGATTCAGTTATATAAATATTCCTTCACAGAGAATTTTGTTCATGATTACTGCTTACTTTTTAGATGTTGTAGATTCCTGTGGGATTACTTAAAGCTAAGCATGTATTTAATTGCTTTTGCTGGGTAAGGATATTCTCAACTCTGGAACTACACGTGAGCTATGGCGTGTATGTAACGGCTGTTATATTTTCCCATTCAGTTACTGCACTTATTCTTCACTCTGACAACTCATAAACCCACCATGAGTCACAAGAAGTCTCTTCCATTAAGTTCCCCATTTTTCTGATACATTTCAGGGTGGAAATAGTTAGAAGTTGCACTACACATTACATACCTTGTAGTCCCTGTAAAGTTAATTACCAGTTGAAATTCAACGGGAAATGAATCAAAATATTTTTTATGAGTTCCTAATAAAGGACAGTACATGTTGACACACATTTAAAGCTACTTAGCATTTTTAGTAAAGATTGTACCATTTCAAAGAGTATTGAAATGAATCCTTCCCACCTCTTGGTGGTCTTTACGTGCCAGGCATTGTGAAGGGTACTGAAAGTGTGACTGTGCTGACAGGTTTCCACTGCCTCTGCTCATGAGGATTCCACACTGCTCATAAAAAATGCTTCACCTCTGGGGCTGGCAATTTGGCACTTCTAGCTGGTTATTTTCAAATGGGCTTTTTATGCAAATAGACTGGGTTTGATTGAATTCAAGTATAAAAAATCAGGAAAAGCTTCAAACCCAGAAATGTTCCATAAGAAGATACTGAAATAGGTTGATTTAAGGGACATAATTTAAGAAGCCAGCCTTTCTCCTCTCCCTGGTTCCTCAGTGGGGATAAATAGCTTTGTCAGAAGTGATACTCTGAGGGCCTGGTTATAGGTCCTGCTCTGAACTACCCTCCAGGAGAACTCTTTTCTTTCCTTTAGCTGCATGGATATTAATCTCTTCACAGAAGCTACCTTTCAGCATTGTAAATCCAAGGCAGCAGCAGGAATATCTCCCAAAGGTGGTGAATAAAGCTGGGCAGACAGGCCTGCTTGCCTGAAAATAAAGAGAAAATGAATGTCCACATCTGCTTCTGACTTGCACCTGGGCTTAAAGGGATGCCATGTGAAGTAATCAGCAGTGTTACAGTTTAGTTCATTTTGGTGATCATTTCATTCAGCCTTCTCTGAAATTGTGCAGATTGTGAGTTACCTTAAAACAAACACACAAGAAGATTTGTGCAAACTTCGTTCTAGATACCAAAATGAGAAAATAGAGCTGGCATACCTCATTTTGCTCCATATGGTACATTCCGTGTGACCTTCCATTTTGGACATTCGCAAAAAACAATGGCAGATTTGTTGGAAGTTTTTCCGCCTATGTAGCACACAGAAATGTAGAGTGTGTTCCCTCTTGAGAAGGCTGGGCTAAAGATGACCAGTCTCAAAATTCACCTGAGGCCCCTGGTGCTAACACCAGCTTGGGATGAGGCAGGGGTTGTATTTGAAGGTAGAAGAGCTCGTGTGTGAGCAAGAAACATGCACCTTGTCAGGAATACCTAAATGAGTCTCATGGCAGAGAGTGGCAGGATAAGCATTGCCATATTTATCTCCTGGAATTAATATATTTTTCCCAGCTTAATGGCAACTGCAGTTTTAATTTCCACTCAGCAGCAGACTTTTCTAGTGTCTGTCTCTAAACTGTGAAGGGAAGCTTGTGTCCTGCTGCGAGGAGAAGCATGGGACTAAAGTAGATAAGTGATGTTGTGGAAAAGATAGTCCTGTGACTCTTGATGTGTAGATAGAAAATAGCTGTAATGTGGGGATGTTTTATCCTGGACAGTGGCTGCTGCTGTTGTCCAGTGAGTGCTGAGTCAAGCGCTGCAAGCTGTCCAGCAAGTGCTGCTCGTGATTGCTGACAGGGTTTGGGAGTGCAGTCCAATCAGTGCTGCGCTTCCAGCTCAGCGGTTTCAGCCAAGTTCTCTTAGGGTCAATTTTGTGGTGGCCAAAGCACCGAGCCTCCGTGGCAGAAAAGCAGGTTTGACAACTTCCTCTGCTGCTGTCTTGTAGGGGATTAACCGGCGACCCAGTGCCCTGTTCCTGTAGCTCTGGCTTCCCAGGTGGATGAATGCTGATTCCTGGTAATCCTTGCTGAGCCTGCTGGGAGTGCAGGTTAGTCCTCTGCTCTCGAGGGGAATTTAACATTTTCCTCAAGCACAGGGAGTCAAATCCACTGGCCATGACTGAAGCCAACTGTTTGGGATAATCCACTAATACAAAACCAGTCAGGCCCACATCCCAGGGTGGAGTTCTTGAGCTGCTGCCTGTGCTAACATATATCTCCTATAATGGGTGTCGTTTCAGCAAAAAGGCAGAGAAAACCTTCAGCTAACTGCTGTACAAAATTAAGGGGCAGATAAGCCACTTCCTTGCAGAGCAGCTATGAAGGATCTCTGTGTTGTAAATTATGACTTAACTTTTTGGTGAAAAAAATAAACATTTATTGTTTTTTTATTTGTTGGTCTTGCAGATTCAGCCCAGCTGTGGATGAGTGAGCTGGGGTCTGCTGTCAGGTAGCTCCCAGCATCATTAACTATTTGTGCTCTTCACTGAGAATCATTAACTATTTCCTTGTCTTTACTGCTGCTGAGACCGCACAGACTTGGAGTCTCAGAAAACTCCAAGAGTTTTCAGGGCTGGCAATTAGGAAAAACATCTTTTCTTTACTTCTAAATTGAGCAAGGTTGATTTGGAAGGCAGAGAAAGTAAACACATCCCTGCTTTTTCACAAGGTGACCCTAGAGAGTCTAATCATGTTTTAATTTGGAGCAGTGCCCTTCGGAGGGCAGCAGGCAGCACTTTATGGTACAGCAAAGGGCGATCCCTTTCATCAGTGGCTTTGACTTTAAAACAGAGCAATGAATGAATGCTTTTGTGAAGTCAAGAAATGAAACAAAAGTAAATAGTAAAAGTTCTCCATACCAATAATCTGTATTCCTTTCCCTCTCAGGGTAAGGAAGAATGCCTGTAGAAGCAGCATTTGCTCTCACTCACAGGTGTTGTGCTGCTGAATGGAATGAGAGCAGCTGTCTGAAAGTCTGTTTTGTTCCAGAGTGCTAAACTGGTTGGCAAAGGATAAATCAATGACAAGTTCTCCTATACAACTTGCATAAATGTATCCAACACTTAAGCAGTTTATCTCTAATTCTAATGGATTGCATTGCTGGTGAATTAAAGCTTGCCCTCTGCCAAGATTTCAGTGGTGACTTTGGCTCTCTGAGTACCAAGGAGACCAGTGGAAGCAGGAAATCAAACTCAGATACAGTCTGTTACTGAAAACAGCGCAAAGCACAAGAGGAACAAGGAGCAGATGCACAATAGCATTCCTATTATAAAAGGTATATTCCAGAGATCTCTTGCTAGTTAGATCAGAATATGAATAAGTCTCATGAAATGTCATGTCTCCTTTGGGTAGAGCTGGGGATAAGCAGCTAATTTTTAAAATCTTAAAATGCTGAAGAGGAGTTGTAAGGAAGGTAAGACATTTGCTGATACGCTGCAGCTTTGTCCTGCAGACAGTGTGGTATTTTAAATTTTTTAGGGTAAAGCACGGCAGTTTTTGTTTTCAGAGCCGTCTAACAGTTTGAGTTTCCTTTAGCTCAGAGTGCCAATTCTGAGTGTGCTGATGGAGCCTGTCCTCAAAGCATTCAAAACATGGTTCCCTTTTAAGGCATACATCTTTCCAACTTGCCTTATTTCCCATTTCTGCTAATAAGGAAAATGAGCTCTGTCTGCTTATCAGTCCTCACCCCCAAGTTCTCAGCAGATCTGTAAGCAAGGTGTAGTGATTTGGTGTCATATCTTTGCTTACAGTTGGAAACTGCTTTCTTTAAGCTTTCTTGAAGTCTTAATCCAAGAGAAGCAGCAGAAGCTCAATTCCTCCAGTTCTTTTTAATGACAGGAGGTGTTTTACCTGGGATAGTTGCTCGGATGATATCCAGGTGGGGATGGCCACCTGATGTGCTTCTCTTAATGAGCCTGAACCATCCATCAGAGCAAGCAGCTCTCAATTCTGAGCCAGCACTGGCTGATGGAGCAGGGAAGGCTCTTCTCAGTTACATGTGTGCACACACTTGAGCACTCAGTGCTCAGCTGCACGGCAATAACCTGCATGTTGCCATTAATAAACTCCCTGCTGGGTTGCTGTCACACATGGACATGACTCTCAAACAAGGCTTTTTTCCTTCTCTATACTGCCAGCCTCATGCTCTCATCAGTCAGTCTCTTCTGACAGTGAAAAGGTTTCAGAAGAGTTTTCATCTCCAACTTCTCACAGAATAGAGAACTGTATGTGTGAAAATGGGTATGAGCAACTGGGGCCACAGGAAGAAACTAATACTTGTGAAATTTGGAGTCTTTGAGGAAGAGAACAATTGGCTTACAGCACAGTATTGCAAAGAAATAATAAGCAATACAGCATATTATTGCAAAGAAATGTGTTTTTCAATAAAATAATATAATATTCTATTATGTTGCAGAGCATTTCTGTCTGTCCTGGATGGTGCCAGTGGTGTTCTGTTCTCCTGTGCTTGTCATTTGAACACAGCACTGACCCCACTCTGACATTTTGCTTATCATCAGGGCACGCTCGGAGTTTTGTTTCAAAAGTGGATGGGAGTTGCAGGTCTTCACAGCAAAGCATTTTGGCTCAGAGGAAGTAAGAGTGATGCCTCTCTGCTGGAGATATAAGACTTCCCACTTTTTAAATTTCAGTTGTGATTTTCATGGGGTTTGTCTCCCTTTTATTACCCCACACCTTTGATTTGGTAATACAGACAATTAGCAAATAGCATTAAAAACTGTTAAAGCATTAATGTGTTTGTCTTCCTTGCCAAATTTCTTTCACAGTCAAACAGAAGGGCCATCTGTGTAAGGAAAAGAAATGGCTAGGGTTAAACCTTGGGATCAAAATTTTGAACAACTTTTGACTGATTTTCAAAGTCATTTGAGTCCTTTTATGTCTTTGCAGGCATTTTCTGTGGTGGACATCTTCAGTGAGTATATTCTTTTTGAAGTTATTGAGCACTCTGGTTGTCAGATGTCTCTCCCGAAATGCCTGGTAAGTATTTCTGTACATCTGTGGGTTTTTTAACAGTGTCCTAGACCTTGGATGCCTTTCTTTATGTAAAGTAACCTGAAGCACTGATCCTGAAGGAACAATCAATATAGATTAATGGATTTCCTGAGTACCTACACGGTGTTCAATTATAGATTAGCATTAGCTGATGCACGCGTTGAAGTGTTATGTTGTGATTTGGGCAGTTTTGCGTGGTCCTGTGTTTCCCCCTGTCAATAGGAATGCCAATAACAGTAATTTAAAAAGAAGAAAGTGAATTTTTTTTTTCTAGGGAGCACATAAACATTTCTGTAGGTAATGAGTTCCCCCAACATAAAAATAAATATTAAATTAGGACTCCGTCACTTATATGAGTGCAGACTTTGATGTCATAACTTATTCATTTCTTGGCTCACAGTTCAAGTCACTTAAAGTATCACTGATGGACTTTGTGCCAGAGCTTCTGCCTTTTGCCCTTCCTCCTGTTTGCTCTGAGCTCCTGTCTGGGATGATACCAGCGGAGATATTCCCTTGGCACAGGTGCAAAGGTTTTTCAAGAATGCTCTTGATTGCCAAGTTTTTATCTCGTTCCTTTACTGCAGTACCTTTGTTTTCCCTACAGGATAACAGTTCAGGCTGCCCAGCCCACCAGTAGGTGCAGCTGGTGCTGTGTGATCCTTTCTCTGCCCACTGCCAGAACAGGGCCTGTGAAACTGTAGAGTGTTCTGGTCCCTCAAACACACTGGAAAATCCCAGTGACGTGAAAGCACTTTTCCTCTGATCTCTATTTGGAGTAATATCTGGAAGTCTTTGAATTTTCTTTGATTGATCTTCTCATTAGCCCTAATTTTCTCTCCATTACTTTGGTCAAGAGGATTGATCTTCATTCGAGAAATGTCTCTGTGATGCTGTTCCTCCGTGTGGCTGTGCGGCAGTGCGTGTTTATTGAGCGCTACACGATTTCTGCATTCTGTGTGTGGATTATAAATAATTGTGCTGTTGTTCTGTGCACTCGCAGAAGTTTAAATGGGTACGATTACGAGCTGCAAATTTTAAAAATTTATATATAAAAATATTTAGTGAAGGAAGCTCGGATGTGTAGCTGCACGAAAATCTACCTTTTGCCCGTGATTTGTGGAAAGACAGTAGTGATCATATTATAACACCCAATGACTTTGTCTGGAGCTCAGCACTTCACAGTAATCAGCCCCATGTTTCATGATGATTATGCCCTTGAGGCTTTCTCATCTCAATTTTTCTGTAACTAATATAATCCAAACTATATTATCCTATTAGGAGGCTCATTTTTTTCCTCCAACAAGCAGCATGCACCTGGTCTGCTTACCATGAGGGAAGCAGTGGCAGTGTTCTCCCTCTATTGTTTCGGTGCTAAAGGAGATAATTTAGGCTGTAAACAGGGAAGATTGAGCTTGTTGAGTTAAAATGAGCACATTAATTCTTGAATGGAGCCCTGCTTTATGTTTTTCCCCTTCATTCTCATTTTACATAGCTTGGCTATGTCTGTGGTGGATGGGGAGAGAGGCTGCCTCAGAGTACAATTGGGAGCATCTCTCTCAGGCCCCTGTTTGGAATAAACAGGCTGTTCCTTTGCACCAGCTGGGGAACGCAGCCCCAGAGCTCAGTGGTGGCATCTCCACTTAGGCACGTCAGCTCCTCAGGGTAGAGGGGAGAGAGAACAGTGAAGAGGAGCTGCTATGATTTAAAAAGTGCTTCTACATTACAGTAGGTAATGAATTGCCAGTCAGGCATAATGCCAGGTTTGAGCTGATGGGAACTCTCATCACAAGTGGATATAAATGCAGCTGTGTTGTCAAAACTCAGAGGTGTCACACAGCCTTTTGAACAAGGAGTAGTGTGTTACAACAAAGCAGTTCTTTTTCTCTCCTTTCCCACCTCCAAGCTTACATCCTTTCTGTTCCTTCAGACCCAGGCAGCTTAAAATATTCTGCACTATTTCCATCTACGTCATACCAAGTTAAACTTGCAAAGAGAAATGATGCTTGGGAAGCCAGAATTTAGACAGTTGAAGAAGTTGAAAGACAAAAATGTTAATTTTAGCTAACATGATGTGCATCCCAGAGCAAAGGTTGCTCAGGTTTTCACAGAAGGACTCTGAAAACAAGTCTTTTTCAGGTGTCTAAATAGCCAGAGAAGCCACTGGAAGCCCAGTGTCAGGTTGACAGATGACTTGCCAATCAACAGCATGATTTAATGAACTCCTATAGTGTCTGCATTTCTTCTTCATCTTTTTACGTGAATGGTTAAGCAGTCCTGATCTTTGGGCTTTGGATGTTTCTGTTAAACAGAGCACAGGCTGCTCAGATAAACCTGTGGCTGAGAGACTGAAACCCCTGTTGAAAACTGTGTGCACTGGCCATCTGCTCTCTAGCTCTGTGCATGAAAACTTAATGTAGAGATAGAGCTGGTGCCTGAGGCAAAGAACTTTAGAAACAGGTTTGGATGTTTTCACTTTGCAAATTGTTCACAGAAGTCTTTAAACACCTTCTTGAACACCCTTCAGAGCATGGATGGTGTTTGAGTTTGTTCTGTGTATAATTTAAACACACGTTTCAGCTGCAGCTTATAGCCAACATTACACTGTGTATTTGTTTGGTCAACAATGACCAGGTTTTTTAAGGATTTCATCCTTCACAAGCAAGACTATGACTTAAAAGGACCGATACTGTTTTCCCTGCTTGCTGAGGTGGGAAAGTTACAATCAGGATGTTACCCTGGGAACTGGGCACCTGGTGCTGAGGATTAACACCTGAGAATCTGTTTCTCTGTACAGTTTTAACAAGTGGTCTTGAATTTTTTGCCCCCCTCTCCTTTCTCACAGGTCAGTGCCCCAGTGCTGTAGAGAAAGCTACCCTGGATTTTGCTGGTGACCAAATTTATTGCCTCGGCTTGATTTTACAAACCAGGGTTGTATGTCTGCAGCATCCTTCACATGACATTCCAGGTGAGTGTTCCTTGGGGCTTGAGAATAGCTGTGAGTCATCTAATGAGACTTCAGATAAAAAACTCCTGAGTGAAATAGTTGGTTTCAAAGTTTGTTGTTTTCTAATAGACTTCATCTTCCTCAAATTTACCTCTACACAGTGTCTAGCAAAAGTGTGTGTGCCACTGAAAGTTTCAAGCTAAGGTTAATGAGAGCCTCATAAAAACTTATACATCAGCTCCTGAACAGAAAATTTCACCTTCAGAGTCCAGGATCAAAAGCACCATGGAAATCATTGCTCTGATGTCTCTATTGAAAAGACAGTCTCATTAGTGCATTTTCTATGTGCTATTTCTCTCTAGTGTACATTACCACTAAAACTTCCAGTACTAAAATCTATATTACTTTCCTTTTGAAATGAGGTTTCCCTCAGCGCCATCCCTGGTTGCTTGAACTGTGAGTGATTGGCTCTGCATGGAGCATTTTGTAACCCTCCCCACGCAGGGAGCCACATAAAAATAAGCATTACCATCAAGTCTGTTTTGCATACTGCAGCTGGGTGTAAATCCTGAGCCTGGGATTCACCGTTCTGCTGACCCCGACTGCCCCAGTGTGCTCCGGGCGGGTTTTGTGACGGTCTAAACAAATGCAGTGTCACAGGATTGCAAAGGTTGCAGTTGTTATTTCTGTTATGCAAGACAGAAGAACAGGAAACTACTGTACAATAGATGCACTGTTATTAAAGTGCGTCCTTCTTTGAAGGACAATCACTTAAGGGCTTGTCCTTATGAAGTTATTAACTCATCATTTTCAGATTATTCTCCATGGATCCCTGTTGGTCTATTAGCCGCTTCTAAGAGATTTGAGAAAGGTAATTAAGGAAGGCAAGAATATTATTATTGTGCTGACATTGGGGGATCCAAAGGGAAATGCTTAAGGGTCTGCAAATCAGCAGAGAGGAAAACAAAACCCCTGAAACCCACTGAAGGAGAATTTCGAGGGAATACATGGGCATACCCTGTATTTTTCAGGTCATTCTAATAAGAAATGTTTCATCTGCCTCAGCAGATTTCAAGTTTTGTAATCCCATCATAGCTTGGAGGCATCTTAAGGGTAGATGTTGTAAAAGATCATATTAACTTGTGTATTCCTGGCAGAAAATAACACTGAATGACTGAAATACGGGCCTGGTAACTTATACAGGCTTTTGTGAACAACGAAAACTGCTTTTTTTAGTAATGCTCTTTATAACTGTTCTGCAAAGCACAAACTTCTCAAAGAGGTGCTTGGTATGTCTGTGGTAAGGATGCATAAGAGTAAGAAAGAAACAGTGTCATATGTCTGTCTGACATAAATCTGCTCTGCTGGGGCTTTTTAGTGAAGTGTACAGATATACTCTATCAGCAGGATTTAACCAGGCAGACTGGAATCCTTTGATTTCTCTTTGTGTCTTGAGAATGTCTGTAAAGAACAGGTCTTACAGAGACTTGGGTTACTTCATGTACTGAAGTAGGAAGGAGGAAAGTATCAAATTGCTGACCTTGGCTGTGATCCGTGGTGTTGCCTGGCCGCAAAGCAGGTTAGGTGTGAAGGTGTGTAGCTCTGGCAGTGGGATTCCCAGTGATCCCTGAGAACAGTCCTGTTATTTCTATGGATAACTTCACAAGGGTCTGCAGTCGGTGTGGGCATTCCTGTGTGGGAGCAGCACGGCTGTGGTTGCTCCCTGCTCAGCACTGCTCGTGTTAATGAGCGGCAGAAATGGTCTGGACTTCTCCAAATCAGCATCTGTCTGGGCTCCTCTGTGGCCTTGGGAAAAACGTAGGTGAGAGTACAGTACACACAGGAGCCATCTGTTCCCAGATTTATAAAAGACTCCCTCCCGCCAAATTTAAACTCCTTTTGTTCTAGGGAGGCTGAGGAGTTTGTGTAGCCCCAGAGTGTGCTTTACTGGCGCAGCTGAACCCTCCTCAGCTTTGTCCTCTCTGTGTTTGCTGTTCTGCACAGGGCAAATTTACCCAGAAGCTTGGCTGGGGCTGGGAGTAGCTCCTCTGACTTGGAAAATGCCTCTGAATAAATTACCGACTGTGAAAGAACAATACATGTTCTGCCCAAGAGCCAGAAAAGTGAGACAATAAAGGATGTTCTTAGAATAGTTCCTAAGAACCTGGGTACCCCAAAGGAAAATGAGACTCCTGGAGGGTGATACAGAGAATCCATTTTAGGAACCTGCCTCTCTTTTCAGTAACTGTACATGGAGGTATCAAGCTGGGAATGTCTGAAGTTAAATGGTGTGAACACCTATCAGTGAGCAGCTTTCAGGGCATCGAGCAGCACAGGGACACCTTTTTTGATAATTTTTGGATGATTATCATCTCTTCCTGTTCTCTCCTGAGAGCAAAAGCATTCCCAGGAGCTCAACACTTCTTCCACTGCATGGGCAATGTGAAAGGGCTGTAGCATTTCATTTGTTTCCCTCTGTTGTTGTTACAACATTTTGTGTAGCTGGATTTGGGCTTGTTTCCGTGCTGGGTGTGCATGTGTGTTTCTATTCAAAAAACCAAGAAATGTTCTGAGAAATGCAAGCACTTGTGGCGAAATTCTTATCATTTTTATACAGGAAACACGATTAGATGTTCATAGGAGCATCTTTAGGCCCTGCAGCCAACAGATACGTAGGATTATCAACATGTCCCTGCAAATAAATAGTTCATTTTTTGAGACAAAGCAAAACTCACTGATACTGAAAACTCTGAATTAAGATGCTGAAAACAAGATCTTTATTTTGGGCTGTTTAGAAGCCTGCCTCATAGAAAGCTGATTATTGCCAAATGTCATGGGAATGAGGGACCTAAACACATCACTGAAGTGTGTACTGCAAGTTCCTTTATGATGAAGTCTCAGATAAATTGGAAAGATCTCAAACTTACATCTTGGGAGAGCCAAACAGATTTCACATGGAAATGAGTAGAAATTAATTCAGGGTGTAGACTTAAACCCAGCCTCTAGGGGCACAGTAATTGTGCCTTTAGGAAATGGCCTCCTGCTCTTTGCATTTTAACTGTCTGTAATTACTTTTGTGGTTTGTTGGTTGTGGAGGAGCTTGACAAGCTGGGAATTGGCAGATTCAGTGTTGCCTTTATTTACAGTGCCTTTGCCAAGTTATTAAGTCAGCTATAGGAGGTTTTGTCCTGACAAAACTAATCCCTTGGTATGGCCAGACACCACCTTTTCCTTTTAACTTTGTGCTACCATTTAAAACTATTTTGGCCAAGATTTGGATTGGCATGAACTGTTGGAAAACCACCAAAATCAGTATGGATAAACCAGGTTTTCTCTCCTCCATCCGTGTCATATTTTGTCTTCCCTCACAATGAGCTGTGCAAAGCTGATTATGTCTCGGGCATTCTGTGGCCCTGGCTGACTGGAGTTGCTCCAGTGAGGGTATTCTGGGCCTGCCAAAGGGACAGAGGGCAGGAAGTTGGTCCTGCAGCAGGCTTGGAGAAAGCCAGGTATCCCCAGGAGCTTTCAGAGCCTGTTGGCTTTCCTTGCCCCATAAATGCTGCAATACTGCACCCTGACCACTCTGTGTGGTACGCCCGGCTCTGCCAGGGCTGCCTGTGAAGGATGAAGAGGAGGAAGGGCAGGTGCAGAATGCAGCCGTGCTGCTGACCTCCAGGGTTGCTGAATAACCACCGTGGGGCACAGACGTGCTTTGTAAAGTGCTCAGGGGTACTTTTGACACTGAGTGTGATGCAAACGTTAATTGTTGCTATAATTCTTTCTTAAGAAACCGGGGCATGTTTTTATCATTTATTCTGCAGGTCTTGGCGTCCTTGTACAATTAGGCCGTGACCTCATCAGAACAACATTTGAATTGGAAACGAGCAAAGATCTAACGTCCTTACACTGGAATTTCCTCAATTCTATCGACCCTGGATCTATTAAAAACTGGCATTAATGGTGATGCTCTGGCACCACCAGAATCTAAAAGTGCTTTATACTTTCTGCGAAGTGACTTATAAACTCTGGGATAAAACCTGTCCTGGCTGCTGCAACTGTGCCTCTTGTCCTTTCAGCCGCAAATCATAGAATCAGTTAAGCTTCAGATCGAGTCCCAGCTGAGTTAGGGAGAGCAGGAACTTGCTGAAGAACTTTCCTGTCTTCAGGAATAAGGAACCTTCATGAGTTTCACACAGACCCAGTTCCGAAGCCTGTCCAGGTCCCTCTGGATGGCACCTCTCCCCTCCAGTGTGTCGACCACACCTCACAGCTTTGGTCATCAGCAAACCTGCTGAAGGTGCACTGACCCCGCTGTCCATGTCACCAACAAAGATGTCAGTGCACCAGTCCCAGTGCCAGTCCCTGAGGAATGGATTTATCGCTGCTCCCCTCTTGGACTTTGAGTCATTGAGCAAAACTCCTCGAGTATGACCACCCAGCCAGTTCCTTATCCACCGAGTGCTCCACACATCAAATCCATGTGGGTGTGAATTGACACACAGAGGCAACCACAGCAAGTGCCCAGCCCTGGCTGCAATGCAAAGAGCAGATTTATTTCATTGCCTTACCAACAACACCGGGAGGCAGAGGCACATGGGGCACAGGATGTCTCAGGCTTAGTTCACCCTAGCAAACACTGGTTTTCCCACACTGATATTCTCAGCGTTCCCAGCTGCAAGGTCACTTTGAGTGAAACCATTCCCTCCTCTCCACATCTCCAGGTTTGAATCCTTTCCTCCCAGCAATGTTTTAGACACAAAGACATCAAACAAGACAGTGTCAAATGCTTTGCACAAGGCCAAGTAGGTGCACCAGTTGCTCTTCCCTTATCCACTAACACGATAGCTGTCACAGCTTGCCATCAAATTTGTCAGGCACCACTTGCCCTTAGCGAAGCCACGGTGGCTGTCAGCAGTTACGTCCCTGTGTGCCTTAGCATGGTCTTGCTGGGCACCAAGGCGGGCCTGACCACCCTGTGGTTCCCCAGGTTTTCCTTTTTCCCCTTTTTAAAAATGGGGGTTATATTTCCCCTTTTCCAGTCAGTGGGAATTTCACTGGACTGCCATGCCTTCTCAAATATGATGGATTGTGGCTTCGCCACATCCTCTGCCAGTTCCCTCAGGACCTGCAGATGCATCTCACCGGGTTCCAGAAGAGATTTCCATTAGCTTGGCTTGTATCTCTGTGGTAAACTAGTGTTTAAGAACAAATTCATTTTGATTGATATTTAAATAACCCACAATTTCATCCCTGACTCGGGGATCTTGCACTCTGGGGTAGATTAATTCTGTGAATATTTGATCCTCATTTTCTCAGTGAAATAAAGCTTTGTTCATGCAGCTATGAAGCATTATTAGGTGGTAATCGCACACAGAGTGGTCTTCATTAGAGAGCACTGTTAATTACAAATGCCGGGCAATTTGCAGGCCATCTATTCTGACTGTAATTATGATGTCGCTTGCACACCTGTGCCTGAGGGTATTTTCCTCTCTAACCAGAGCTCATTCTTTTGACTCAGCAAGAAGCCTCTCTCGATTGTGGAAATAGCTCGTTTGTTGTCTCGGTGGGCAGAAAATAAGACAGAAGAGAGGGAAAACTTGGGAAACAGCCAGCAGTTGAAGCAGGCAGTGAGCCCTAAGTGACTCTGTGGGCCTACACAACACAGGGAGAATGCCTTGAATGTAATATGATTTAAAAATAGGCTTTAAAACAGGCCTGTTTGCTGGTGTGCTTTTTGCTCAGTGCAACTCATGTTAATTAGAGCTTTAGCACAGCTTCCCAGGAAACAGCATTTTCCCTCAAAGAGAAAAAAACAAGAAGAGGGAGAATTTTGATGCTGGGAATAAGGTACTATGAATAAGAATCAGCAACAATGGGTTTAGTTTAAGCTGGACTGGAATTTATTTCAGCTTTATGTTTTTATAAAGGAAACCTGTGTGTCAGCTTCTAGTGGTGACAGGGATGCTGAGAACTGGCATGTGAGGATAATGTGATAATATAGAGACACCAGGGAGCATGTGTACACAAAAATGCATCTCAGCCAGCCAGAAGGCCATGCTGTGATTTCAGTAAAAAGCTGTGACAGAAAATCAATGGCTTTGAGAAAGGCTCATGGTAAGGCAACAGCATTATCTGTGCTTTCTGCATTCTGTTTCCTCCTTCCTTCCCTTCACACAGACAGAGCTGCATGAACTCATGTCTGAGTTTTGTTAACTCTGTGCCTGAGTAGCTCAAGCAGCGAGGCAATTCAGGGAATACAAAGTATGTGCAAAGCAGGCGGTGGGGATGGAGAAGAGGGAGGGATGAGTCAGGCAGGGTATTGGTTTATTGACAGGCTCTGATTGCCTGGCAGGCAGGCTGGTGACTGCAGTCTCCTGCTCAGTGCTTCCATCACAGCTGCGTTCTGATCTTTAGAAAAACTTCCCACTGTACCTCAGAGCAGCTTCACTCTGCTCTGTACTTTGATGTGTGGATCAACAGCAAGTCCCTTTTCCAGGTTTCCACACAGAGCAGGATGTTGTGGCAGGATGATCTGGCCATGTAGCCCCAGATTATGGAGTTTACATTAGGCACCAACTTCAAGTGAGGTTTTCTAGAATGCCTGGGGTTTTTTTTAATTCTTCTCCAACTCCTTTTTGTCTGAAAAGGTAGAGTACAAATTGTTAATGAAAAGTAGAGCAAAGGGTGGACTGCTCAGCGTTAGCTGACGCGTAGTTTGTAATCATGTTGTTGTATTTGTTTGTGATACAACCTCTGTGTTTTGTCCATAGGCATGCAGTACACTCAGAGGGGATGCTGCCCTTTGGGCAAAAATGTCCACCAATAGCATTCAAAGGGGGGAGACTTTTATTTAAATGCGTGTAAGACACAACCTGACGTAAAGGAAGTCTGCAGGAGAGGGTAAGTGAAAGGGATGAATCTGTTACCTGATTGGTGAATAGGGCACTGTTGGGACTGAGTCTTCTTTTTATTGAGGGTGATACAACATCTCACTTGTAGATGATGTTATAAAGCCAGGAAGTCTCTAGGGTTTCATTATTCTTAAATATTTCCATGTGCTTGGGTATATGAGCATTTTGGAATTGGGAGCCCATTTCCATGTTGGCACAGAGAGGTAATGTTAGCATTAACTACCAATCCACTTGGTTTCTTTTGCTAACTGATAATACTGAGAAATGTATGATTTTCCAGCACAGAATTCGACTGATGTAGCAGCTAGGAGAAAGTGTGTTCCTTTTGCTGCCACTTCTGATTGCTTCTCACCTCATCCAAGAACTTGGTTCTTTCTCTGTGGAAAACTATGAGAAACAGCCATAGACTTGGCTCATTATAAAGAGATGATTCTAATTTGGTTTTTTTCCATGAAGCTTTCCTTTTGTCAGAGCTTAGTATTTCAATACCCCAGTGAATAAAAGATTATTCAAAGATTATTTCACAGCGAAAAACTCAGAGGAAGAAGAGGGCATTCTCTGGCATCTGGGAAAATCTTCCATAAAAATATACAATTTAATGGCTGCTTTTTTTCTAGGCTATGAACACTAAAGTTCAGGCAGGTGTTTGTTAGCTGCAAAACATACTCATAAGCCAAAGTTTGTTAGGGTTTAATCCTTAGTGCAGCTGAGCTGCATAAAACACATGAACTACAAGAAAGTATCAATATACCATGTATTTAGTCATTGAGCTTTCAGGGGTGCTGGGGTTAGCTGGCGTGTTAATTGCCCTCCAGTCATGGTTATACCATAGTGTGGGTCACAAATACTTGGAGAAGTGTTTGAGAACCAGGAACTCCTTCACAGTACCAAAAGGATAGGGCTGGGGCTGGGCTGATCCATGCCGCATTCAGGTTTGCTTGGGTGCTAGCTGAGCAACTTTTCCAGTCTCCTAAATGCTCGGAAGTGCCCCCGCATCCCAGGTGGGAGACTGGAGCCTGCTGGATTGACTGATCATTTCCTCCCTCAGCCTCCAAACATCGTAACTCGCTGCTCTTGAGCGGCAGTGGCATGAGGAAAATTAGAACTTGGGAATTATTGTAGCAGGGGAGAACCACTGTGTTAAAAGCCTTCCGCAGAGATCCCATCACCACAGGCTGAATCACAGCTCAGGTCCGTGCCTGCCATAGCAGCCATGAGACCTCCCTTTGGGACATGGAGAGCTGAGGATTAAATGCACGGAGGAGCAGCCTACAAATCTTTGACTTAACTGGCATGAAAGCCTCAGGGCATTGGAGCATGGCATGCCAGAAGGGTTTAGAGTTCAGGAGTTACTGGGATGGGACACTGCTCCCTGGGGATGCCCACAGTCCCCTTGAAGGTCCCTTGGGTTTGTTTCCCTGGGCAGTGCTTGTTCATTCATGTTAATGGCTGAAAGCAGGGACAATTTACACTGAATGAAATCAATCACAACTTCTGCAAGCTGTCCTAAAACTTAATGTTTTATTTCTTTTCTTACTTCTGCTCTTTCTGGAGGAGAAAGAGGATTTCCTAAAAATCCTGCAATTCTTATCATTGTCCTTGGTCTCTCGCTGCTTCAGAGTTTTAAAATAACTTGAATTTAATATATGCTGTATGTATATACTCAGGTTGTGTTACATTGTTATTCACTTAAATAATACACTTTTGTATATTTCAAGGCAAATTATTTCCAAACAAGGAATGTCAAGCTGAAATCTGAGGCTGGTTCTTTAATAACAGCCCAACACTTTCAGAATCAGTGGCAGTTCTGAAACACTTCTTATATTTTTCAAAATAAAAAATGTATCTAAGTGGATTGTGCCCTTAGGGGAAAATTACTTTTGGCAATTTGGTTTCTGCCGGCTCACCAGAAAGCTCTGTCAGTGAGCACTTTCTAGAACAGCACTAAATAGCATTGGTAGGAGTTGCAAAATCCTGCACTAATAGGCTTGCCAAGGCCCCAGCTCACTCAGTGGAGCAAACCTGCTTTCATTAGGTGAGCAGAGCACTTCATTAATACTTAAAAGGTAAGTGAGTCTGTTCAGAGACTGCAGGCTGGAAGGGAAAGGCTGTCATTTCTGTAGCTGCAGAGCTCCTGAAACTGTCTGTGGGGTCTGAGGTAATGTACCTGCTGGCTGGATACCAGGACTGAGCTGCCGGTGTCCTTCCTTTGTAGTGGTTACACAGACAGAAGGATCTGTTGATATTCCCCATCGTTTGTGGGTTTTCAGCTGCATTGTGAAGGTGGAGGCAAAGCCACAGCACTACTGTCCTTGCTGATTGCTGACTTTCAGAAACAGAGGTCAAGAGATGCGTGGGCATTCGCACCACCTTCGTTTGGCGTGTCACTCCGTTTGGCTCCCCGTCGTCCAGCACATCCAGGTGGGTCTGCCCCAGCATGGCCCCATGCCAGCGATGTACAGCCAGGGAGAGTCACGCGTGTTAATCACTCTGGTTTTATTACAGACGGGAGGGTTTCCTAGGAGGTGGAACCTTCAGGTCACTTATGCCAAGTTCATTGCTTGCATAAGTTAACTGCTGAGCTGCAGTTTTCTGGAACTGTGCTGTCTTTGCTAATTTGATACTCTGCCTCTTAGAGGAAACATAGATTTCCTGTCGAAGTTGGCATTATATATTCAGCAGAACTCACCTTTCTTCTTGATGAGTCACAAATTCTTCTGTGCAAAACAATCTCTTCGAGGATGTTGTCACCTTATGCTGTACGCGGCGCGTTTTGGGTGAAATATGCCTTAGGGAAACAAAAAAACACAGTCTGCCCCGTGCTTCATCAGTTTGAGGAAGATCCCAACCAGGAAAGTGCAGCCATCAGAAAATGGGGCTGTGCTGTCGGCCAGCTTGCCTACAGGTTTTTGGTTGTACGTGCAGGCCCTGTCTGATCTCGGACGCCCTGATGCGCTGCTCAAGCAGAGGACCTGCAGCCACAGCCAAGTGATCAAACAGCAGTCCCATAACTGAATCCATCCTGGAATGTTCGGCTCGACGCTGAATTCGCATTTTGACAGTGAGAAATGTTGCTTAGAAATCCATGCTGCAGTGGCAAATCTTTGAACTGCGTTCCATCCACCAAGGGTCGTGCAGGCTCTGACTGCAGGAAATATCAGTCCCTTCCTCACAAACAAGAATGGACTTACTGAAGCATATTAATTCACTGGTCTAAGCCAAATCCATCTCCCTCAGAGTTCAGTGGTGTAGGTCTTCAGCCGTGCCTTGCAAAAGTTGGTAGATATAATTGCAATATAATCTGCTTAAAATGAGCTTTCCTTGAAGTCAAGGAGTCAAAAAATAATAAACAGAGTAGGTTTTTATTAGAAAAATCCTGTTGTTTTAAAAATCCCAACTGTCAGGAGTTGGCAGCTTTCACAGAATTTTTCAAACTAATTATTTGGAATGCTAACTGACCTAACTAGAGCTTTCTCTTTTCTGTGATTTCTTCCTTTTTTATTCTGAAATATTTCATTTTGATTCATTATATTTTACCATAAAATGAGATTTGGGATGGCAGATCTTCATATACAGCATGTTTTAAATTATGAAAGGCAGGAATAAGCAGAGGTAAGTACTTCAAGAAGTTTATGATGATATTTCTGACTCGTGGAGATTTTATTCTCAGGCATTTTTGAGACCTGGAAGAGAATGACATTCTCTCTGTATCTCCATACCCTTCCTTGTCCCAGCGGATGTGTTGGTTTTTTGTACCATGATTTCACTTGTCCTGTCTTCAGTCGTGTTCTTACCTACACACTGTTCTGATCCCTCTTTCCTTCTCTCTGAATAGCAAAGATCATCACATTTGTTTATATATTTAAAAATTCAGGACATAGCTTGAGGCCTTTAGATGAAAATACCGTGTTTCTAATAGGAGCTTCCTAAATACATTTTTGTTCCTGTCTATGCTGCCATAAACCAGTGTACAAGTGCCTAGAACGGCTCACGGGGAGTATTAAGGGCTCAGATGTGGTTTGTATCTCTTGTACATATGATGGGTAGTGACTTTTTCACTTCCCTGCACTGTAATTACACTGAGTTACATCCCTTTGAAAAGGGGGTGACCAGACAGCAGAGGAAATGTTTGCCTGTTTTCCTCCTTCAGCTTCTGCACTTTTGGCTCAGGGGTCTCAGAAAGGAGGATATTGCTCTTCCACACTGAACAGTTTTTTGGTGGCTGGGGGGAAAAACCTCACTCCTCTGGAATTTTATACATTTTGGAATCTCAGGCAGTGCTTCTTGTTAAGAAGAGATACGTGGATAGTTTCACTTAATTCTCACCTATTTATGCCACAGCTGTGTTTTGGTGGCTGCTTGCAGAGTGTCTGATGGGAAAGAGCCCAAGCACTGGTAAAACATCCGCCCATGGTGTGTGCTGAGGGTCCTGCATGGTGTGAGACGTGTCGGCCCCAGAGCACATCCCACCTACTGCCCTCTCCCAACCCCACATGCTTGTCAGACCTGTTCCATTTGGCTAACCCAGCCTTTTCTTCTGACTGAAACAAGAAGGGCTCTTCCAAACAGCTCTGCAGGAGAAGTGAGGTCCCCCCAGTTCAGTGACAGCTGTCAGAGAGATGGTGGCAAGAAGCTGAGGGCTGAGAGCACTAGATGAAATATCCTCTTTAGTGGCAGCTGATGCTACATCTGCAAGTAAACAATGGTACAAAACAAAAGCACATCTGGATCTCAGAGCTGTCACATATTTTGACTGTTCCTGTGTAGAAGATGCCCACGACCAGTGTGTGTTCAAACCACCTGTAGGAGAAACAGGTTCAGAACAAGAGACAGCCTGCCATGATTCTGCAAGTTCGATTTGAAGAAAAAGGCTTTTGCCCTGTGAATGACTCCTTTGTTTATTGTCAGGCCCTGCACTTCCACACCCAATCAACTCCCTGAAACTTAAATCAAGTATTAAAATGAGTGGTTCATAAACCATTCAGGTGTTAACTTAGCAGAATCTTTTAGCTTGCCCATTTTAACAAACTGTCATCCTGATGCTCCTGGGCCTGACACCTCAATGACAAGTAATTCCAGAAGATAGATGTGTGAGTCCAGGGACCTTGGAGCACTTAAGCTGCCACTGTTATGTTATAAATATAGAAATTCCTAGTACTAAATAGCTCTAATGTGATTCAGCCCAACACACACAGCTCTGGTCCATTGACATGAGAGGTGGCTGCAGGGCAGGTTTTGGATACGGCAAAGCCTGGAGCTGCCCAGGGCACTGGGCTGCCTTCCCTGCCTCAGCTGGGGCAGGGAGAACAGCTGGGAGAGCAGCACAGGGATAAGCCACCCATCCCTGCCCACCCCTGCCCAGGAAAGGCTCCACACGTGGGCTGGGGCACTCCTGCAGTACAAAGTCCTCCTGCCCTGGCACACAGCTGGAAATGGCAGAGTCAACTTTTCCCCTTTGTGCAGTGGGACAGGGAGTCTGCATTAACTTGGGGGCAGGGAGGAGGGAAAAGGGGTCCATAGGAGGAGCTGGGCTGTCAGAAAACAAGAAGGTTCTTTTGTCCTGCTTCCCACAGACCTTTTGAAATTATCCTTTTGGCAGAGTTTACAAAGTTCAGTCTGTTCAGAGCAGCAAGGGACAATAACAAGGCATTTTTCATCAAGAGCCTATGCAGTGTGGAGGGAAAACTGAAGAAAATTAAAAAGCTGTTGTATTTATCGCAGAAAGATCTCTGCACCACAGAATGAAGGTGTGATGGCAGCATGTGTTGGGGCTCGTGGGCCAGAGCACGCTAGCCAGGGCAGGTGGTGGTTGTGACTGAAGAGGTGTTGGCACATGTTGTGACACATGTGGTAGCTGCAGCACAAACACGTTCCAGGCACCAGCCACTAGCAGAAATTGGAGTAGAAGCAATGTTTGTGCCTTTTTTTTTGATGGTGTAGAAGTATCAGGCAGTGTACCAGAAAGGTGCCTCCAGTTTCTATCTGCTTTTGTAGAGAAAAATTACTGCCAGACCTTACAGACTTTGCCTGGATGTAACACAAGATAAAACAAAGTCTGCTCTCTACACGTTGGATGCCAAAGAAAACTGAACATAAGGGACACATTTTAATTAACTGCTACAGTAATTTATTGAGGAAAGTGATTTGTTGATCACTACTCACAGTCTTTAAATAAGAATTTGCTTTCTAAGAGGAGCGCTTTTAGTTCAGCCGCATTTTATTCCTCTTGCTATAGGAATTGCTGGGGACCATTCCATGTACTCAAGCAGATCTGATTAGGTGATTGCCACAGTTCTTCCTGCCCTTAAAATTAAAAATGGTTACCATCTCCTGCTCATGTATTTCTGGCTAAAATTAAAGATAAAGGATGGCATGTGTAATGAGGTATTGTATTTTATTTTAAAATCTGTTTGTTCATTTTTTGTTGGAGAGGCAGGTAAGGCATCTCCCAGTTTAAGGAGTGAGTTGAGCTTCTCTGTTAAAATGAGAACTTTCTGATCTTTCTGCAAGAGAAATAAAACTTGGTGGGACCAATTTTAACATCTCTGAGCTCTCTGGTTCCCCAACACTGAACCTGTATTTCCAAAACCTCTTTCTAATGCAAGGTGGGTGGTGGAAATGTGGATGTCTAGAAGAAGGAGGCTGACAACTGGCTGAAGATGTCATTTAGACTTATCCAGAGGAATCACTGCTGTTCACGTCATTAAGATAGTTGGGATGATTTTGCCAGTATTTTTGTCTTGTTCTGCCTCCTGCAGAATGATGCCAGTTGTAGGCTGAGTGCTTGTATAGATGATGTATTAATAGGTTATTGAACAGGGATTGATGTTGATCAGACAATTTATTTCATACACCCTGCTCCAATTATGTTATCGCTGTAAGTTTTCCTATTGGTTAGCTTAGAAGGAGTTATTTCCCAACAGATTATAGGAGCCAGCATGTGATGAATGTTTCTGACACTAAAAAACCTTATGGATGGAAATTATCTATGTTAGCTATCATCTGGGATAAAATACAGGCATTACAGATTACAGACATACCTTTTGGTCATCTTGTAATAAATAACGAAAAAATATTTATCACATCCTGTCACTTTTATTTGATAAGTTTGCTTATCAAATAAAAAAAGTTTGTCTCCATATGCTTGAACAAACTTGGCTTGTTTGAGGTGAACTATTTTTTGTTTAGCCAAGACAAAAAAAGAAAAAAAAATAGAGAAATGTTTCTTCAATTTATTTTTATGAGAAATTATTTTTATATTATTCTGTGAAAAAGATCTGGATTTGGATGGATTTGAGAAAAGAGAAGCCTGCTGTTTATTAGTTACTCTATGCAAGCTGGATTTTGCTAATATGGATTTTGCTAATAGGTGGGTATGATTTTTTTGGGTTACGTGGATTGCCTTTTCACAAATTCTGGTTTTCTTTGGGTTGAGTGAACCTGCAGAGGTTTTCAAATCTGTGACTGGAAGCTTTTCCCAAACAGTTTTCTTCTCAGCTGGAGAAAATTGTGTGTAGTTATTTCAAAGTCTTACTGGCAAGGAACTTTGGTCGGTGCAGCGTGATTCTCCTCTCCTTTGAAAGAGAATTTTTCACCAGATGGGAGCATACTTGTCATTTGAATCTTTCGAGCTCTCTCTGAAATTCTGAGGGAGCTAATTTGCAAACGCAGGGATGCACAGCTCCCGTGCATTCAGCGAGCTGTTAGAGACTCCCATTTTTGGCTGTCCCCCTCCTGTCTGTGCCACCAGGTTCCTCTGGGCAGGACTGGGGGCACGCTGGAGCTGTTTGGCTGCCTGTACCTGGTGAAGCAGTTTGGCTGCCCAGACGTGTACAGTGGGTCAGGGCTGCTGGGTGGTGGGACGTGCCCTGAGGAAGGGAGCGCACCTAACGGAGTGGGAAGGGATGAGAAGGGAGGTGTAGTTGAACAGCCATTGCCTTGCATGCCCAAGGGGTGCTGCTGCACCTCTGTTGCAGATGTCCATGGCAGTTTTCCGTGCTCAAGTTCTGAGCAGCGAGTGTATCTGACACGTTAGAGGATTTCAGGGTACTGTTATTTTAATCACGTGAGGAAACTGCTTTTAGCTGTTCTATGTATCAAAAATACCTCAATGGATTTTCTCACAGTTGTTACCTTTTAGAAGAGGCAAGAATTAGAAATGATGATCCATAAAATTCTGCCTTTCCCCGGAATAATTTTGAATAATCCAGTATAGCAGAAATCACTTTGTAGTTACAGTCTCACAAACAAAAATCACATTTATAATCTAATAGTTCCTGGTGTAGACTTGCTTGAGTTTGCATTATCTGTGTAAAAGACTAGGGTGTGCAAAAATAAACAGGGACTTATGGAATTGTGTATCTTTTTATCTTGGCATTCTAACAAGCCACACATAAATGGAATCATGTTTCTCCTAGATATTGATCTGTAAACTTATGATACCTGAGAAGGCATTCCTGATCTTGGTTATCCTAAAGGACTTTTCTGCGTCTGGTGCACACTGAGCCTTAGGTGTGTGTGCAAGTAAGCAGCCTCTAGAATATGAGGGGGAGGAGCTAGAATAATGGAACATGATGCTCCCACATCCTAAAAGTCAGTGAGACTGGATCCTCCCTTCATTTCCTCCTCACAGTGAAGAAGATGTCTTCACTCCCACCGTCTTTATCTTAAGATTCTTTTTCCCTGTGGTGGCCTGGACAATGAAGGAACTTTACCCAAAACTCCAGACACTCACATAGCTGATCTTTCAGTAAACCCAAGCTGTTGAAATGCAGAAGGAAAGGTGTGGAAGTAACCATCCCTTGGCAGCAACCCATCCAGACTGATCCTGGGCGAGAGCTGAGGTGTTTGAGGGATCTGAGGTTCCGTAGGCCCCTGAGATAAATCTCTCAGTCCACCTATATCAAAAGAGAGGATCAGAGCACAGACCTGACGGCCCCCTGTTAAAAAGTTTCTCTCCCTTTCTTTTCAGCAAATTTGAGCTTTTGCCTTCATCTTTTTTTCAACAGGATCTAGAGAAATGGTTTTTCTCCCCCATGGTGGGGTGGTTTTGGTGAAGCAGCACTGTTCTGTGTTAATGGAAACCGGGAAGGTGCTATTTTTCCTTAATTTCATCTGAGTGGTTTATCTGTCTGGATACATCACCGGCTCCTTCCAGCAATATCAAGTGACACGTGCAATAAGAACTGGGTCTTATGTCCTTTTACAAAGATCCAGGGATTTGTAAACTCCCCATTTTGCCAGGCCTCTGGTGAAGAGGGGACTTGCTGCTGTGCTTTGTAAACACTGGCTCTCATTACACACATCATAACCTTCACACCTAGCCCACAGGAGCCACATTCTCCCCACATTAGAAAGGTGGTAGAGTTTTCAGGAGCTGTAGACTAACTACAAAACAACCCTTGATACAATAAATCGAACACGAGACAAGAAATAAATAATGTCTTTGGGCTGCCTGCTCAGTGCTCGTGTGCTACTTCAAGCATACTTGTAGCTGTTATTAATAATAATCATCATAGCACAGCTGTCAGTGGGTACAGAAATGTCTCCAACCTGGAACTTCTCATCCTTGCGACAAGATGTTGAACTTAATTAGAGAAGCTTTTGTTTTGCTTGTGTTTATCTATTGTGAAAAAAGGTAAAGGAATGAAAAGCAGCGTGAATCCCTATGGGATGGTGAACGGGAGCTCTTCTCCTCTGGACACTGCAGTGGCTGTATTTTGGGAGAGCAGCCTTGTGAAATGGGTAGGAACTGCTAATCTTGTGCCCTGTGTTAGTCCAGGTCCTGTTTGGGCTTCAAGCTGGTTGTTGTAAGCAGCAGCAAGACCAAAGTTCCCCCAAATTGCCTTCTAGCAATCCCAGACTCTGTATTTGGTACAAAACAGGAGGGGGAGGAGGGCTGGTGTTTATTCACACACAGGTTTTTGCTGGTTTTCCACCACTGAGCCCACCTGAGGCTCGAACAGAGCAATCTGTATGCAATCCCACAGACAGCACCGACAGAATTCTTCAGGCCAGTCTGCTAATCCTCATCCACCAGCACCACCTTTCCTGATGATGTTCAAACAGCCTCTGCACACGTGGGGCCTTCAGCTGGGAGAAAAACAACAATAAAGTAGGTTAAAAAATGATTGTTCAGTTTCAGTTGGGAAGAAGGTGGAAAGGATGAGAGGGGTTGAAATATTATGGGTTGTCAGAAACTCAGCAGGAACCTCGGAAGGAAGAGAGGAGAGGATATGGATTGAAGAAACTGGAGCCCTGAGGGCAATCCTCTAAAAATATATTAGAACAGCGCTGTCAGTAATAGTATTCTCAAGGCATGCAAGTCCTACACTCTTAATTGAAAAGTGCCAGGGGTAAGGTGCTCACCTTGAAACTCATTATCTGTTTAAAATAATTTCTTTCATTTTCTACTGCTAAGGACTTGTTTTAAACTGAAGTAAGAGCTGGAGCCTGAAATGCCATCTTCTTGTTCCTAGGGGCAGTTCTTTCAAAGGGAATGGTAGAGTACAGCTAATAGAGCCTGGTTTATTTAGGGTATATATTTATGGTTTACCAGTTATTTAGTGCCTCTGAGTTTATAATATTCCTCTTCTCATCCCAAAAGATGAGAGATTTAATCATAACTCTAGTTTGAAGTACCATCTTTATGGGTATGTGTGTATATATGTATTTATCATTCATGTACCTTTGGGCACTACTGTGGTTTGGGGGCTGCTTTAGGGACCTTGTGCTGAAGTGGCTGAGGTCTAACTAAACAAAAAATCCCAGAAAATAGAGAACAATAACTTCTCAGAACAGACTGAGAACAGAAACCTAAAAAAATCCAGTGACTTACCTAAAGTCACACACAGAATCTTATACACACACAAAGCTTACTGAATGTGATTATTGATTACTACATTTCTTCCTGATTATTATGAAATGAGAGAAGATTTTATGCTAGGATTAGGAGTCTGATATTCTGTCCTTAAAATTCAGTTGAAAGACTAGAAAAAGGACAACCCAGGACAATTTACTCCCAGGACAGAGATAAAGTCTTTTCTGTCAGTTGAAGGCTGAAGCCCAGGGGATGCGGTGATTATTGAGTAATTCATATCAATCTGTTGCAGAGCAGAAGAGAAAGAGAAATTGAAGACTGGGAAGAGCAATAGGGTGTTACAGCTTTAAGGGCTATTTTACTTATCTCTGGTGATGCCATGGTGATTTTTTGCTTTTTCATATACCCCTCTTATATACCCTTTCATATACCCTTTCATACAGCTTTGCATGTATCCTTAGTGCTTTTGGCCCACATACTTGTAATTTCCCAAGCCTGATAGCTAGCTCAGACCCAAAGTTCTGTTAAGCCAAGAGACTAAACATCTTGGAAACCTCATAGCTGGGGGTCAGAAAGCCCCAGACACCGAGGTCCTCTCCAGAACACATTCTGTAAACTAAGATAGGCCCATCCAGGGGGAAGGTTCCTCAAGACAGGGGCTTCTCTTGAGCCGCTCATTGGGGAATCTTTGATAGATATGCTAATTTGCAAGGTCTATAACTGTATACATGTGTGGGAGTGTTTGTGGGATTCTGTTTTTGAATTCCACCTACATGAATCATCGTGTGGGTGCATTCTGGGGTGTATTTCAGTGCACTCTACCTGGGTGTGGTGCACCTGAGGATCCTTAAATAAATACCGAGGTAAAACCCTTTTTCCCCTCTAACCGTGTTTGGCTTTTAATTCTAAGCGCAGGGAAAGGCAACACTGGGCTCACACTTAATCCAGAGTTCAGCTCAGCAGTTTGCAAAATCAATCTGTGCTCCCGATTCACCTTCAGATCCTTTGTCATCTCTTCATCAACCCTGTGACTTGGGAATAAGGCAGCCATGTGTGTCTGAAGACAGCAACCCGCAGCAGAGAGTGCTGCTCTGATTTCTTCTGGGCTCTCTTTGCACAGTTACCTTAGTCCCACAAAGCAGGAGCTGAGCGAGCCGTGAGCTGAGTGACCCTTCCGCAGCTCTGCAGCTCCGTGCGCTGCTGCGAGCAGCAGCACTCATCTGACAGGCTGCTATTGAGACTGGCAAAGTAATTGGCTCACTCAAAGTGATAAATACTTCATGCTTCCTGAGCCGTACAGTAGCAACAGGAATTAGTCTGGCCTTTTTTTGCCTTCCCTTCAGACTCACCAGAAGGCAGGAAGGTAACTGCCCCAGCAAAGGCCGTGGATGCTGAGGCAGGATGCTCCCTGCCTGGCAGGGGACCAAAACCTGACAGCATCCAGCCATGAGCTCAGCAAGGATGGGGCTGGGGCAAACCACTGAGCATCTTTGATGGTTTTATAATGCCCCTTATGCAGGGAGACAAACAGCAATACGCGAGACTTGAAGCTTGCTGTTCCCTCTAGCTCTTCCCATGTTTCATTTCAGTATTTAAGTTGCAAATCCAAAGTTTGTGTCATTGTTTGTTTCTTTTTGTCTTGGTGGTATTGAGCAGCGTGGCAGCATCTGACTGTGTGAAACAAATGAACAAAAAAGAATCCTGACTCATTCTGGGAGGAAGGGAGATGGTGGCTGCTTGATTTCACCAGTGGGAGCTCCTCTCCAGACTTCATTAATCCTTAATCCTGTCAGCCTGGGACAGAAGGAATCACACAGCTCTTTTAGGAACACAAGTCATGTTAGGAACACAATCCATCATCTGAATACCAGGTGTTGGGCTGAGGGAAAGGGTTCATTACTGGTCCAGAACATATGAATCCCACGACAGGTTCTTTCACCTAAGCAGTGCCTGTGTCATGTCCTCAATGTGCCAGCGCTTTTAGGAACAAAGCCTGTCCCTGGCACTGAGCTACAGGTCTCAGACCAAGACAATTCTGGAATTTCAAGGTTCATTTCTCCCCAGCTCACTACACTTCTTCTTTGTCTTTTTTACCTGTTCGTGACAGGAGGAAGTTATTCTTTAAGGCCGCTTTCATGAGCAACTTCAAGCTATGCTCACTAGGAGCTACCATTCAAGCGTGTGTTCTGTGACTGCTTTATACTTCAAAATCAGTCCTTAGTGAGTCCTTTGAAATCTGTTTTTGCGCAGAAATTCCCAGTATACTTGAAAGCCTTGGAAAGACCTGATTTTGGTGGGATGAAGAGTTGCCTGAGGAAAGCACTAAAAAAAATTTCAGGCACTTTCTTTGTGTCTCTTTAGCTTCTATTCACACCAAAATATTTTGTGTGTTTTATGTAGTTTTTCTGAAAAACAAGACAATCTAATTTACTTAAATATTTAAATAAGCTTCTGCATGTTTACTTCCAAGGGCTTGAAGGGAAATAACTCTTAGCACTTTCTAGACCAGTGACTGTTCAGCAAAGAGTGGCTGCATATGTAAGGTAAGTGCCAATGGTCAGACACATAACAGGATTAAACACTGGATAATGGATATATCTGTGTGGTTGAGAGCATACACACACATTTTTTACCTGTGCTCAAGGCTGGCTGAGTCCTGCTGTGGAGGCTTGGTGCTGCTCTTCAGCAGTAGGAAATGCAATTCCATCCTGTTGCCAAAAACACCTCAAGAACCCTTGGCTTGATATGGTTAGTCATTGCTGGAGGTATGTAAAAAGTCATCCAAATTAAATATGCCCTGATAGTTCATCAATTTTTTTCTTTTTATTCTTTGTCTGTTTGGGTTTCGTGGGGTGTTTTTTTCACTCTATATTGAAAATCTAAATTATGGCATCATCAGTTTACATTTCGAATTAGAGCCGTGATTTTCTTCTCTTGTTAAAGAGAAATGTTAAAAGGTTTGACCAGAGGTATTTATAAAAAACCTCACATGTTTTTAGTGGAATAATAGGAATGTAACTCTCTTATAATCTTCAAATTATGTGGTTCACCTTGGGGCAAACAGTGTGAAAAAGACAGCAGCAGGGAACTGGCACAGTGAAAACTTATCCATACTTGTCTTCTGTGACAAAGAACAAACAATACTTTAGCCCTACACATTTCTAAGTGCTCATACCAGGTTCTGGGAGCTGGTGGTCTGGGGGGCATCCTATTTGCAGCCTCGTGATAAGCAGCTGTTTCCTTGGCGAATTCATTTCTGAGAGTGAGATAATCCGATTTGAACGGAGCTGCAGACACACACTCATTCCGCCAAGCCAGAAGAAAAGGGGGGAAAAGAAAGATTTTCCTCTGTGTCTTCCTTTGCGCTCTGCCATGATTCAAGGACAGATAAAAATCTTGGCCTTGTTTCTCTCCTTCTTGTTTGTGGCCCTTGATAGCTTTGTAAGTCTGTTATTTTGCTGGGAATTACAGACTCACTTCATTCTCCTTGGTATAATTCTTGCATCTGTAAAGCTGAGACTGTGCCAACACACAGGATTTTCATTCTGATTCAGCAAGGCATGTAGGCAAGTGTTTAATTTAAAGCATATTTTGAGCCCACCTGTATTCAACAGAGCTCCCAAGCTATTTGTGTTGAGGAACTGCAGTGCCCAAGAGTGGGAAAAACTCCTCACAGCATTGGAAATGTGTGTGCCCATGGGTGCTGTACACCTCCGGGAGCCCATCTCTGATTTATCAGATGCCACAGTTGTTCAGCAATTTCACAAGAAACTTTTGGATGTCTTTCACCTTCATTTTAGAAGGAAAAAAAGCTTTTGTATTTGACTATATCTTTCCTCCTACCCTTTCTCTATTTTTACATTTTCTCAAGCTGTCACAACATGTGAGAACTCGGGTGACCCTTTCTCTGGGTGCCGATTTCTAGTACAAGCTGCCTGAGCAGTTTGGTGTGCAAGCCACACTGCTCTTTTATCAGCTTGCCCCAGGCCCTGATCCATCAGCAGTCCCTGGGTTGTCATGGTTTCTCCTCTCTGCACTCCCCACAGGGCTTGCATGGATGTAAACCGAGGTCTGAGTGAGTCTGAGCCTTGCTTGGAGTGAACTTGGAAATATCCAGTGAGGAGCAGACATGAACATGGTACTAAACAATGGGCCAGAGGCAGCGAGGCTCTGTGGAAGGCAGAAAGAAGAAATTCCTGTTCTTTTTTTAATGACAAATGGCTCAGAATATTGTTGGCATGTAAGAGAGAGCAGGAGGATGGGATGGCAGCTGGCCAGGCTCAGCTGCTTTACACTGGGACCAGAAGGAGCACAGGATCAAAGTGCACTCACAAAATACTGAGGCCCACTCTGGGGAATGCACATCCTGGTAAAGAAAAGTGTTTGAAAAGGTTTATGGCTAAGGCCTGGTTTACTGTAATTTAGGTGAGATGTTAGGAAAAGGTTCTTCCCCTAGAGGGTGGCTGAGCACTGGAAAGGCTCCCCAGGGAAATGATCACAGCACCAAGGCTGACAGAGCTCCGGGAGTGTTTGGACAATGCTCTCAGGCACAAGGTGGGATCCTTGGGGTGTGCTGTGCAGGGCCAGAAGTTGGACTAAGATGATCCTTGGGGGTCCCTTCCAACTCAGGATATTCCCTTATTCTATGATTCTTGCTGAAAGGGACAGTAACCAAACATGACCCATCTGAGACGGGCTCTGCCACATGACCTTCACAGATTTGCTCCTCCAGAGACCCATTTTTGGGGGGGAATAGTCTTGGTCATTGTGAGGGCACTGTGCTTATATTTGTGTGACTGTGCTGGGAGCTTTCCCAGAGCCTTTGTACCTGTCATTCCTGTGCATCTTATCTCTCTGATTTTAATGTTATAAGCTCTCTTCTGTCATAGACACGTTTTTTAGATTAAGGAAAGTAACATTTCACCCTCCCTGTAACATGTACAGTATATTTACCATTAGATAACAACATCCCTAAGGTAGGATTCAACCAAGCCTCTGTCTGTAAAATTATATCCCAGCCTTCCTAGAACATGTCTCTGCTGTGAAAAAGAAGCCGCTTCAGTAATGTGAACCCATGCCAGGAGCAGTGAGTGTCTCTGCAGTAAAAAAATACATTTGCACTGCTTAGGTGAGGAACTGTTTGCCTGAGAAAGAGTAACATTTCCAGAGTTAAAAATATGCTGATTTTTTGTATTTGTAAAGTATTTATTAGCTGTAAATGATAAATCTTCTCTCTGGGGACTGAGTGGGTCAGACTTCATTGGAGTAGGATAGGTCTCTCCCAGCTGTAGCTCTGACCACTTAAAGGTTTCACATGGATGCTTTGGTAGCTGTGTAGCAGTGGCAGCCCAAAGGTTAAATGGCTGCCTTTCAGCTTCTGCACAGCAGCTGTAGGGGATTAGGTTTTCTCAGTGGGTTTCTAGGTATTCATGTATCACAGAGTTCCCTTGCTATGATTTCTTCCTTTTTCTGTAATCTTTCCAAGGAAGCAAGTGACCTCTTCTGACCGAGACCCTGCAGATGATGAGATTTTTCCCTGTAGCAAGCCACAAAACTTTTCTGTTCTGTTCTTAGAAGGTTATTGCTGGGGGGCTAAAAAGTATCCAGATGCCATCTCATGAGAGAGAAAGGTGATAACTCACTGATTTATGAACTGAGTCTCTGTTGCTCTCCACATTCTCCTGGTCCACAGGTCTCTTCGATGCGTTTGGCTGAACCCTTCTTCCCAGCACAATTTCTTTGTTTACTTCCTGAAATTCCTTCTGGAAATACCACCAGTATAACAAATATAACAAATAATGAATAACAAATAATATAACAAATAATAAAAAGGATTGGGCAGTTCATATGTGCATGAGAAGGAACTTGGCAAAGGGCACCGAATAAAATACGTGCCTTTAGCCAGCAGCTGCTGTGACTCTGCTGGGTGGTCTGGCTGCACTTCATTTGTTACGCTCCTGTGTAAGCATCAGCAGATTTAACACTTATTAGTTCACAGTTATGCTTCTTACAGGATGCTTCCCAGCACCTGTCAGGGGTGGTTTTATGGTGGAATATAATAGATAGGGTCCAGCCAGTTTACAAGACATTTTTATTATGTTCAGCCCGTCCTTTCCTCTCAGAGCATTATTAATCTGGTAATGGTGGTGTCTATGACACCAGAGGAGATTCTGCAAGAGAATCTTGCTTCCTTGCTTGATACGTGTGGAAGTCAGAATAGAGGGCAGAACAGGACTGGAATCAAGTTTGTGGACTTAGGCTTGAGCCTGAGAAAAGTCTTTAGGGCTCTAGGCTGAATGGTTCCTAAGGGAATGGAAGAACTAAGATTTAAAATTCAGAGGCTGAGGGAAAGAGGACTGCAGCCTGGGCGCTTACCTTGGAGGTGGCTGGGAATGGAACCTTGGAGGTGGTTCCATGGCTGGGATGTGCAGATTGACAGCCTGTATTTGACAGTTAAGGCTTGCCTTAACTTGTCTGGCATGGCCTGGGATTGCCCCAGATTTCCAAAGCTGGAAATTCTTTGAGAAAGTCTATATTTCTTGGGAAAAAGCATATTTGTCAAGTCTAACATATATCACAGAAATCTGCTGGTTTTGAGGAGCTTCTGACAAAACACATACAGGGATTGCTGGAAATGAACCTGGTTTGCTGCCATTAAAACTGGAGCTTGGCTCTGGAGCAGGGAATTCTGGAGTCCCTGGAGTTCTGGAGTTTGAGCTCCAGCTGGTCTGCAGGTGGCTCCTGCTATAATCTGGTGAGCAGGCTGTTTGTCACAGGTTTATTTTATTTTATTAAGGTGGTTTGGCATCCAGGGGCTAAGAGGTGACATTCGGGTGCAGTTCCTGTTGATTTGGGTGCTGGAAGCAGAGTATAAACCAGAGAGGACCTGTGATACCAAGCTGCAGGAGGGGTGATGGGAAAGCTGTCGTGGGTCAGCAGATTCCTGCCCAAAAACCAGATGGGTGTGACCCGCCCAGGAGCCACCAAGGCTGGATGGTGACTTAGGGACACAAATGGGTGTCTGATGCTTGCTGGAGGAATTGCAAGGCACCTTGGCATAGAAACCAAAGATGAGGTCTGGGAGTACTTTCTCCTTTAAAAGGAGAGGAAATAGTGGGCATGATGGTAAATCATGCCATGTCTTTCCTGATTTCAGGCAGCACTAAATCACTTAACTGAAATTATTGTCAAATATCAAAAAATAGTATATGACAAGTAATGGATTGAAGAATTAACAATATATGCTGAAAAATTCATAGCAAAAAGAACAAGAAAAAGACTTTCTGAGAAATAAAGATTATTATTTAAGGCATAATAATTTGCATGAACTGATCTTTTTTTGTAACAGCAACTTTAAAAAGAGGTCATAGGCCTCAGTCTTTAGAATTTAGTAGCTCTCAGGCTGAAAGCTCCCGTAATCAAGAGAATAAGAGAAAGCAGATCAGCTTTCTCCAGCTTTAATACAGAAAACTGCTGCCAGGCAAGCGAATTGATCTCAGACAGGAAGGAACAACAGAATTTGAAAGTGCAATAAAAAATGTGATCATAAAACACAACATAAAAACATATGTTTAATGCATTTTTATTCTTTATTTTCCATTTAGCGCCGCGATTATGCCGCAGCTAACATCAGCCATTACACAAACCAGTGGCAGACAGGCTGAAATACTGCTTCAATTACCCTGCTCACAGCAGCTCACCCCAGCCCAGTTATAAATAACTAGCAGATCCTCCATGGCTCCCGGGATTAAGATTAAAGATATGCAGATAATTTAAACCCTCGACATGGATTCCTCCCTGGCAGAATGTATTTTGGAGCCAGTTGCTTGTGTCCCCCAAAAGAGAGCACACTGCTGCGAGGCTCCCATGGAATGAAGCATTAGGCTAATAGTGTTTTATGACAAGGTAATGATAGGCTAAAGCAAAGCAATTCATCTCTCTCTCTCCGTGTTGTGTTGTGTTAGATAGGTAGGAAATGTGTTTTCCCTTCTCCTAACCTTTCCAGGCTCCTGGGGGAACGAGGCAGGCTGTGCCTGTGTCCTGCTGTCTCCACAGAAGGGAGCTATATTCCAGCAGCTAGGCTGCAGGGAAGCTCGTTCCTCAAAATTCTAGCGTGTTTAATCTGTCTCAGTTAAGAGGATAACTCATACAAACACAAACACAACTCCTCCAACCCCTCTTTCTCTATTTCTGGAGAATGGGTGCGGTACCCGTAGGACATCCAAATGACAAGAGAAGCTAAATTATGCATGCGACAGCATCCCCCAAAAAGTTTTCTTACTGTTTGAATACCTCTGGGTTTAAAATAAACTGGGTTGTGAGCTGTGGAACGGGAAGGAAAGAGGAGCCATTCTGGGAGCTGAGTCAGATGTGAAGCCAGGCTGCCGAGCCGTGCGCTGGGAACGCTTTGCTCGGAGCCAGCGCTGCCTCAGTGACAGAGAGACGGGAATTGTCCTGGAGCTGCTTGCACAGAGCTGGGTAATCCAGGGCAGGATATTGCAGTGTCTGCTTTGAGCTGACCGAGTCCTCCTCGGGTTCTCGTCCTTGGCTCTAACGTTAGCTTGGGGTTTATATTGATGAGCAATTTGCTATGAACAGGTCCTTGAAACAGCTCTTTCTTACTAGGCAGGGGAAAGAAGAGCAAAGCTATTTTCTTCCTACTCTTCAGATTTTACTGAATGCATCAGTGTTAAGAGCTCATATGTAGGATGTGAGAGACGTGATTTTGCTGCCCTTAACTTGACAAGACCACTGCCTGCACGTTGTATGGGCTGGTGGAGGGCCCTAGCCATCAGTCTGCTGAGTGTTTGATTTTCAGTGAAAAGCAAAATATTGATTGAAGCCAAGTAAGTAAGAGTGAGAAGTAATGTGGTAGTTAACTCCTTTGTTTAGCTGCAAATTCTTGGATTTCAGGCTTATTTATCTCACAGTAAACGTCCTCAGATTTAGCTTCTTTCTCTCCCAGATGGAACTTGCAGTCAGCATGCAATGCAGTAATTAATTTTCCTTTTTTTTTTTTTTCTTTTTGTTTTCTGTGATTCAGGGAGTATTTTACAACTTTAACAGGGAGGTTAAATAAAACATTTTGGTTTAAATTTTAGGGAATTTAACTGGGATCTTGTTTATAGTCCCTGCAAAAGGAGAAGAACGTTGAATCTAAATCTGCCACGTTTTAGATAAATTTGCCGGTCACTATTCTAAGAGGTAAGAGAATAAGATTGGAGGACAGCCATGCTGGGGTGCAAAAAGCAGTGAATTAGTGAATTTGTGAGCTGTGGTGTACACATGACCTTCTCAGCGTGTTGTGGATCCTCAGAGAGTCAACATCTGTCACACCTGAAGAACTTAGATAACTGGGAAAATCCAGTTCCTGGGTTGGATGGGCTCACTCTGATCCTCAGTAGATGTCCTTTTTGTTCATCTCCATCCTGCTCTGTGCTGCTTGGGTATAATTTACTGCTGACAGTTCTAACTGCTTTATAAATCCTAAAGGTGTTTGAAATGTCTACACCATTTATTAATGCACTGATTAATTAATCCTATGTATTAATGAGGGTAATTTGCTCAAACATCTCAGCACACATATGCTGTGTCTGTGAACACCTTTCTTCCCGGAGAGTAGGTTTAGATTGGATATCAGGAAGGAATTCTTTGCTGTGAGTGGGGGTGGTGAGGCCCTGGCACAGGTTGCCCAGAGAAGCTGTGCATGTCCCATCCCTGGGAGTGCTCAAGGCCAGGCTGGATGGGGCTCTGAGTAACCTGGGATAGTGGAAGGTGTCCCTGCCCACGCCAGGGGGTTGGAATGGGATAGTATTTAAGGTCCCTTCCAAGCCAACCCATTCTTTCTCCTTTTGCAGAGAAGTTACTTTGTGGTTACTTACGTGGGGTGACCAGATGAGTGTGTGTGTGTGTGTGCAGAGCAGGCAAATGCAGTGAGTAAAGGAAGAAGAGGAAAATAGCATCACAGGAATGATTTTGACTCTGATCATCTTCAGTGAATAAAGGAACCCCCTCAGATACAGCTCTGCCTCATGGGAGTGCGAAATGGTCAATTAGACATAATCTGCTGGAGGACGTCTGTGACATGTTACTCCTTTCTTGTCAGCATCCTTGCCAGAATGATGGATGAGATACTTGCAGGAAGGGAAAGTCTCTTCTCTTGTGTTGGTATTTGTCGTGTTTTTGCCCAGCAAAACTCTTCCCCCAGTTTGGGTGGCAGCGTTGAGACATCCCATTAGAGACACCAGCACTCTTAGTGGGGAAACAGAAGTACAGCATATGGTAAATAGTTCAGGAGTGAGATGAGCTACTGGTGAGCATGACAAGGAATACATCTATGAAGAAAAGAACCAGTGCCCTCAGACAGACTTGAGAGATTTAGGGACCCCACGCTGCTGGAGTTCCTGAAAAAGGCGGTTATGGACAGCTCCACAACTGCATAGGTGTGTTGGTGTGTGTTTAGACACACAGATTTACTTGATTATCAGCTCTGGAAGTGTCGTACACAGTTCACCAAACCAAGGCTCCAGTACATTGTCTTGTGATGAAACGATTTGCTGGAAAGAATAACTGTAATTCCTGTGCTTGAAACATAAGTGTAACAGCCCTCCAAATGAGGGCAGAAAGTCCTTTTCTGGGCTGCAGCTTGTTTTGTAGTAAAAATAATGCTGTGAAACAGCCATTTACTTTTGTTCCAAATGTGACTTTAAAGTGAAAGGGAATTTGTTTCAAAAACAACAACAAGAGGGGTTTTCTTCCATAGATGCAGCCCTGAACCTTTTGTTGTGGTAGGACACAGCACAGTCCAATCTAAAAACATGCTGATCACCTGAAAGTCCCAGTGATTACCAAAAACCTGAGCCAACAAGGAAACTCAGTATTCTTGTACTCTTGGCAAGCAGAGAATTACCTCTGGTTCTGTGGAGAGAAAAGACCACAGCTGCCTCCTTCACAGTGAAACTTCCCCCCAACCGAAGCAAAACCTTGCAGCTCCCAGGCAAAGCAGTAAGGGAGAGGCACCCGAGCTGCTCTGCTGTCCATGTGCAGAGGGACAGCTGGCAGAGAGTCACAGCAGCCACAGTACAAGGCAGGGCGAGAAGGAGCAGTCAGGTCTTGCTGAGAGTTCTCTAAGCAGCTTGAGACTTTGGCTGCCTCTAGGAAAGGGTTGGTGTCACCTCTGGGTAAATATGGTGAGGGAGTAATTCCTGTGGTGGGAGAGCTTAGGTGGCAGAGGGCTCTTTGCAGGGAGTGGTTGAATGACCTTGAACAAAGGCAAGCCAAGTTCCCTCTCTTCCAGCTCCCACCTTACATTAATCTCCCCTGACAATGCACTTAAGCAAGGGAATTCTCTCTAGTCCCTGAAAACTGTAGCAAAGACAGTTACCAAGGTGCAAAGTGCAGAGACTTATGAAGCCAAAAGGAGACTGACAGAGTTTTGCAAAGCACTCTTTTTTCCCCTAAAGTTTGTAGGCTTGAGGAGGTGTTGTGAGTTAGGAAATCTCTCAATTTCTTTTCTGACAGGGTTTTAAAATCACATAAAGCAGACACAATTGATGACATTTTTCCATTACAAAAATGAAGATATGCCATGTACAGAGAATCCGGCTTCCTTTCAGAACAGCAGCAAGCTAAAGAGGCTGGATACAAAGGGCTTCTTACTTATCTATATCGTGGACTTCTTAGCAGCTCCATCCTAAGTGCTGTCACCCACTCCTAATGGCCACTAATGGCTCTGGACCAGATGTAGAAACCATTTGAAAACCAGTCATCTTTCTGACAGATGTCTCTTTTCATCGTTTCCTTGAATCAGCTCAGAGTGTCGCATCTTTTAATTTCAGGGAACAGGGTAAGGTGGGGCCTGTACCCATGCGAGGGAATGTTTTGAAAGTCAAAAAGCAGACAGAGAAGCCAGTCTGTGCCTGTCTCTGCTTGGGTGAGCAGAGCCTGCTGTCACCAGCATTTCTGACTTGAATGCAAATTCAAGATTCAGTTCCTGTGAATAGTCTCTACTTGAGCTTATTATTCACTGTTCATTTGCCTGATTCCTGCCAACAGTCACATTCTCTGGTGTGTTCAGCTGGAGAGAACACGCGATGGGTGTAAATACTGCTGATGTGAATTCACTAAGGGATTCAAGTGACTATTTCTGTTAGTTTTGTGGCATTCCCTCCATTCTGTCAGTTGCCATGCAGTCAGTTCTCAGCCACTGTTCCCTGGAGACATACACCAAGGCTTGAAACATTGTAATTTAATGCAAAGGAAGAATAGGATTAAGTTCCTATCACAAGTCAAAGTACTCATTGCCCAGCTGGTGACTGATAAAAGTTTTTAAGTCCTGGCTTTTCCAGCTCCTCATTTTATTTGAGTTGGAACACCCTCATTTATTCTGCATACATGCCATGGAAGCTTTTGCTCCTTTCACCTCCTTTTTACCCTCTTATTGTCTGCTCAGAAGTCTGATGCTGTCTTTCAGTTTGTGTTTTTCCTCCCTCAAAGCAAACCAATAAGGGAAGTGGTGCTCTTCCAATGCCTGCCCTGCTGCCTGGTACCAATATCAGACAGACTGTTTGCTTCCAGTTGCATGGCAGGATGTAAGCAGCGACCACGAGCTTGTAAAACGGGGATCTAAGTGCCTTTTAAAGTAACCAGTACCATTACCTTATTACTTTTGTTTCTTACACTCTTAGTTTTGAGCTGAAAGCCTGTTCCCTTCTCTTGTTTTCCATCCAGGAAACCAATTGTTCTCATCCCTCTGCCCCGACACTGTGAGTAAAGAAGCCTGTGTTTTTGTTTTACGGTTGAGTTGTTTGGCAGGTTCCCTAGTGCTGTAATGAATTAGAGGCATTGCAAGGTTGTTTCTCTTTGGTATTTCTGGGCCTTGAGAGAATGAAGCCACCTGGTTTAGATGCTTTTCTAGCCTGTTTCTAAGTTGGTACTTTTCTCTCCAATCCAGAGAACAGACAGTTCTGCCATTGCCTGGACTATCTGTCTCACTTTTGACAGCAGCAGCACTGCGGGTCAGTTCTCCTGGGATGCCATATTTCCACAGCACTGATTTCCTTCTGGTCACTGCAAGTTCTTTAACCAGAACAGGACTGGGGCCTTTTTTTTTTTTTCATTTTTTGATCTGGTCCCTTCCATTGAAGTTCCCCAGATCAAAAGCTTGTCTAGCAATAGAGGAGTTCGCTGCTGTTCATCTCAGGCAGTTGGTGTGGGGATGGGGTTGGATCAGGCAATAGCAGTTGGAATTCTGATGAGAACATGATGCCACTGGAAAACGCCAGCCCAGTCAGTAAAATGTGGAACGGCGAATGTTTTTTCTTTATGAATACACTTCCCCACTCAGAACAAGTGCTTTTCGTTCTGGAGTTACTGTTCTGCACAGTGATTAATGTGTTGTCATTATCTGCAACTTTTTAAAACGAATTGAAGGGAATTCAAGCTGACATCAAGCTGCCAAAAGCCAACTCTAAGTAGGTCTGGGGCCTGTGCTGGTTGTATTGCTGCTTTCCCTGTGCACATGTCATCATTCACAGCACACAGCAAAGACAGAGATCCCTAAACTGTTCTTTTCCAGCTTACATGCTGAGATGGGATCAAGTGGTTCTTCCCTTCCAGAAGCACAGACACGCCATGGCTAAGTCCATGGATAAGAAAATGAGATCAAAGTCTGGCTGCATTCTTGATAGTTATTCTGAAACAAACCCAGTCATGCTTTTGCCATTTGATCTGCAATTGGAAAAAGAGTTTGAAGAACAAGTGCCTGTAATGATGCTTTTAATAGTGACTAATGCATTGTGTGTTATGGCATGGAGTTAGGAAGCGTGGCTCTTCTCTGGGAATTCCTCTGCCAAACAGGGCCAGGAACAAGAGCCAACACACTGAATGCTCCTCCAAGGGCTGCAGCAGCTGTGGCCATCTGCAGAGGAATCACTGGGCTACAGCAGTGGACTATTGCTGAAGCAGCTTCAGTGAGCTGCAGGAGTTTCATTTCCACAGAATCCATTCCCAGGAGGTTTCTCTGCATCTCAGGTGGCTGCGATGTCACTCCAAAGCAATGAGCCTCGTGAAGAGTCTCAGCAGGAACAGCTGCTGCCTGGAGGGAGAGGATGTGGGGCAGAGGACCTGCAGTGATCACCACATCAGGACATATCCAGCACCTGGGAACGTGTGCAGTCCTGGCTGTAGCTCATGTGAGCAGAGAGGGGGAACCCAAGGGCTCCTTGTCTGCCCTTACAGGTACCTGATTCTTGAAACCTCTTACAGCTCTGGGGTTTGATTCCACTGTTGATGTAACCAGAGTTTGAGTTGGGTGCCCGTCTGCATTTAGGTCTGTGCATGCCTGGCCCTCCTGCCCCACTGCTTTGTCAGAGCACACTCTTCCCAGCTGACTTTGGCCACTNAACCAGAGTTTGAGTTGGGTGCCCATCTGCATTTAGGTCTTTGCATGTCTGGCCCTCCTGCCCCACTGAATTCCTTTGTGAACACTGACTGCTTTGTCAGAGCACACTCTCCCCAGCTGACTTTGGCCACCTTTCAGCATTTTTCACAGTGTTAAGATCCGTTCCTTTGTGGGAAGAGATCAGTGGGTGTATTCTGTTCCATCAGGAAGCTCAGACTTCAGGATTTTCTCATTTCCAAGCAGTATCAAGATGTCACCATTGCATACACAGATTGTTGCAGCCCTCCGCATCATTTTTTAAGATGCCGGTGCGAGGGCAAAGCAGGGATCCGGAGGAGCCTCCACAGTTTGCTGGGGCCAGAGAAGCAGCCCTTGTGCTGACAGCAAACCCAGCTCTAAGTCAGGAGTGCTGTCTCTGCCTGGCACCTCACACCAACGCTTTCCTGCCGAAAGCAGCACAGGGGAGTGGTGTCTAATAACAACTGGAGCAGTGGCAATGAAAAGGTGCTTCTGCCTCGTGCTCAGTAAACTGAACAAAGCCTGAGCAACTGTGCTTTTGGGAGAGAAAAGTGAATCAATAACTCGATGAGGACTGTCAAGTAATGCTGTTGTCTGCAGTGCCTTTAATGGTTTTGGTCGATAAACTGCAATTATTTTACAAATATGTGTTGTGTTCTCTTCTAAATCTATCTCTCAGCTTCCTATATGAATTTTAAAAATGAGAAATATCCTAAGCGTTCGCATTGTGTAAAATCTGTACTCAGAATCAGTCAGTGTATAACAAAGGCCTGGGCTTGCTGATCCAAAAAGCACACATATAAAGTGCCATGTCTTCTGTAATACATTTCCTCCTCTTTTTAAAAGGAAAGTTAATAATATATCATTATTTATAAATTTTCAGAGACACTTCAGACATAGATATTCTTTCTGTATCTGTTTTCTTTAGAGGCTGGAGTTTGTCTAAGTACCACAATACATTTTGCTTCACAAAATTTAAAAGAAGAAAATAATCTCCAGACACCTCTACTATATGAATTTCTCTGTCTAAATAATTTTTATTTTTGCTATGCTGTAAACTCTAATCTATACCTCCCTCCATTTTAGAGTCATAACAATATAAAGATTCTTTTTACTACACCTAGCACTTAGTTGCTTGAGGGGAATTTGCCTTTCTCTTTAAATATTAAAAAGAAGCAATGAGGAGGTGGAAGAAAAGGACAGATTTTATTCAAAATAGAAACTAAGCTCAGCATAGGAGGTGGGGTTTTGCTGTCTACTCTTCAAAGCATATCAAGACGATAGCTTTCAAATATTTAAAGGTGTGCTACTTACTCAAATATGCAGGTGTCTGTAAAAAAAAACCCAGCAAGGATGATCTTATCCTTAGATAGCAGTGTTCACCTTCAGTCCTACCAGAGGATCAGTAAGAACAAAGAAAAGCAAAAGATCATTGACAACGAGATAATCAGAACATTTTCGAAGATGCAGAAAGGTGCTAGGGATTGTTTCAAACTTCCTGGGCATCCAGCTCCTCTGTAGATTGGAATATTTCTCCTGTTTTATTTACCATTAGTAAAGTGAGTAGTGGACACAAGCCTCTGGCCTTACTGAAAGAAAATATTCTGGTGACAGTCATTGAAACCTTTTTGCTTTTCTTCTGCACAATGTGTTGATTTCCTAAAGTGTATTTCAGTGGGAGAAAGATCTTCTTGAATATTCTTGGCAATTTATCTTTGAAGAACCACTAAAATCTGGTCTCATTTGCCCAAATGGGCTAATCAGGTTCAAGTGGGAGGGGGAAGAAAATTCAGAGCCATTGCAATAGGCAGCAGCATTGAAATTCTATTGGGAAAAGAGTATTGTTTGCCCCCTGGGGCATCCAGCCTCTCCCAGCCAGCTCCTTTGTGTAGGAATTGGCATCTCTGCCTCCAGCCAGCCCTCCTTGGGGCTCTGGCATTTGGGGTTAATCTCACTGAGGAGAAGGTGCTGACAACAATGCAGGGACTCAGGAGTTCACTTCAGAGAAGGAGGACGTTGTCACTTCAGAGCAAAATGTCTCTCCCCAGCAGCCTCTGCTTCAGCAAAGTTCTCCCAGCACACGCTTGTCTCCACCAGCTGGTGTGTCTAAACTGCAGCACACTTACCCTTCACCTTTAATAGCCTGTTAAATAGCCTGTTAGCCACTCTAAATTAACAGCGTTCATTCCAAGTAACCTCTGTGTTTCACAGCATTAAGACTGTCGCAGGAACAGGAAAGGTAAAGATTTGCTGAAGTAAATAAGAATGAATTTGAGATTAGCTACTGTGTATTTTGTATCTATTGTATGTTTCTACATAATATGGAAAAGTAACTTGATACCACTTGATACATCAGGTTTTCTTCTGTTTGCAAAAGCAGTTTTGAAAATATTGTGTGGCATATTTTTAGCGTGGACCTTTTGCTTCTTTGCTAGGGAAAAAAAATAGAATCTACCTACCTTACAGCTCAAAGGGTATGAAATTTGAGAAATGATGATAGAGTTCAGAGTGCATGCCTGCCTCTCATGAGCTCACTCACAGGCTTTTCCCTATTTAGTTTCTCTCCCAGCATCTGGCAATAGTGCTGTGAGTTCTGTAGTTCTTTGATATTACCACAGACATCCTTTCACAAAGCTGAGAGTTCGGTGGCAGGAGAGGTGGGAGCACCTCGAGACACCATTTCACTTGGCAGTGGAATGGTAATGGGTTTCTCGGACTGCATTTCTGGAATTTGGAAGCATAGGGCGTACAGAAAGGCATTTGCAGGTCTGCTTTTGGAGCACATTCGTGTGTGCAACCCGAAAATGCGGCATCAAATTGCATCTTGAGATAGGTGAAGGTGGGAGGTTGACTGTCCAGAGGCACAAGGACAAAAATGACCCTGGATCAAATCATCCCCATTTCCAGAATGCATGATGTGTTTATGAATCAGTAGGATACAGGCATTGCTATCTTAAAACAACAGCTTAGAGGGTTTTTCCTTATACCCTGTTAATGACATGCTCAAGCTTTGCATTCACCACCTGAGGGACAGAATTAAGGGAGCTTTTTTAAATGGAAAGGAATTTTCATCATGTTTAGCATTTGTTTAATAGCTTCTTCATGGGTTTCCTCTGAGATAATTTAAAGTCCTAGAGGTGTACTAGGACTGTGCTCCAAGGATAGGAAAGGCTGGATATGGCACTTCTCTTTGTGGTCAGTGGGAATTTTGTTAAAGCTGAGGCTTTCCTGGAACAAATCAAGACCCTTGAATTTTTACTGCAGCTTTTAAAACATTTGGTAAGGTTTTGTAGTCGCTTCAAGGTTTTCAAAGGGTTCAATTACTGCAGTACTGGACTTGCAAGCTTTTGGAAGGCAGCAAATTGAGTCACAGAAGAGGGGTGGGAGAGCACAGGGCCCAGTGACTGCACTCCCCAGAGCCCAGGCTGTGCTTTGGTATTCAGGAATTTTCATGATTCATTCCTTCTTGTACACCTAATCTCTCTGAAAGACAGTGGGATAATGTTCTTCCCTTTCCAAAAGCTGGGTAGAGGGCAACGATGCTTTCACACGTGCCAGCACTGACAGTGAATGGAGAAGGCTTGAAAATGGTGAGAAGAGGCACATCAGAATAGGCTGAACCCTTTTCAGAAGCCCTTTGAAAATGACAATCCTATTTGACCGCTTTCAAAACTAGAAGAAACTTTCTCAAGGTTTTCTGGCAGGATTCACAGATGTCCTCAGTATTCACTGGGTACAAATAAAAGACTGAAGGGGGACTTACAGCTCCCTGATTTGAGCCTGACTTTGTTCTGGCCTTGGCACAGACTAGAACAGCTTGAGTGCAATCCATTAGGTACGGGCCACCAGAGGCCAGCTGGGACATGCTGTGGCCACGCCTGAATGTGCTCAGTGGCTCAGTGTACAATCTCTTTCATAAAGCAAGGCATTTTTTTGCATGGAAAGGAATAATGCTGTCTCTTCTTTACCAGTAAGTGTTTTATGTGTGTGTATACCCGCAGGAGTGTTTACCTTCCATGTATTTGAGATGCCCTTTCTGTGTGATGCAGAGGCCAGTGACACCAGTCACTCTCTCTGGAGCCTCTTTCTTCCCCCTCAGTAACTCAGCTGGCACCACGGTGCCTGTTTCTCCACAGATGATCCTGGGGCACAAAAAAGGAGCTAATGCAAATGCCATGGCTTTTTCATCATAACAGAAATGTGGAGAGGAAAAACAAAAATCAATGTTGTCAAGTGAGCAGAATCGATAGGGAAAGAAGAGTTAGCGTCAGGCTGCTTGGAGAACGTTTCCAGCAATATGAAGTCACTTGTATCCCACGGAACAGCCACAATAAGGTGACTTAAAAACTTGCTAATGAGCCTGGCAGCCCGTAAGGCAGAGGCAGTGTGCTGAATTCACATTTGTGTTGGTTTCATCAGGCTTTAGAGGCCCTGGGAGCCTTTTTAAAGGGAAGGCAATGTTTTGGCTCTGTGCACAATTTGCAGCTGAGGACTAATCAGAACAGAGAAGTATGACTTGCCTTGGTGTCTGTGCCTTGCAAAGGTGCAGGCAGACACTGCAAACCCTGATCTTCCTAGCAGGTGTGTTTGTATGCTATTTTCCTGTTGTGCAAAGGGCACAGTTTTTGAGAGCCGACCTTTTGAACAGAGTAGGAAAGCAATAACCCCTCTGGCTTGTGAGCAGAAGCCTTCAAGGAGGGGAGAGGGGTGAGCCACCAGGAGTAGCACTCCAGTGCAAGCACTGTGATGCTGTTTTCACAAATTTCTGCTGGGAATTCTTTGGTATAACTGCAAGAGTTTTGTCATAGAGAAATAGGCCATATGTTCCCTCGTTGTCTGCCTGCCTGAGTAAAAAAATGACAGCCCTAACAGCAAGAAAGGAGATATAATATTCTAGAAAACATGGCTGGTTTTATTCAGAGGAGAGAAGGTGAGTGAAATTAAGCAAAAGCTTTCTGCCTCACCAGTTTTCTCCTTTTAAGTAAAAATTTATAGACTGCTGACAATTGTTATGCAAAACCAGAATCAATAGCTCATACTAGGGCTGAAATTTCTAAAGACTGCCAGCTTGATTCATTTTTAAGTAATGCATCTGAACTGCTTGTGCTGATTCAAGGTCAAAATTTGTAGATTGTATGCAGCATATGGTGAGAACCTTTGAATTGTTCCTAAAGTTTAGTGTCTTGTCCAAGCACACTGATAGACACAATTCACTACTAGTGCTAGCGGTACTCCTCTTTTTTTTAATTCCCATCTGCTCATTTAGGTGACAAATGCAGGATCAAAGTGGCTGCTGAGGCAAACTTTGTAGCATAATGATGTTCAAGGCTGTAAGTCTGCATTCAAGAAGACTGTGGGCTTAAATACCTTTTTTTCAAGGATTCCTCATGACTGGTGAATGGTCACTTGAAAGGAAAGAAATGTTTTCCTGGAGAAAGATCATCCTGGGAAGGTCTTTTCTTTGGACTTCTGCATTCATAGCCTAAAATCCAAACATCAGTATTATGCTTTTGTAGCACTTTCTGGATGGCATCTCTTCTTTTGTAGCTGAATGGACCCTCGTAGACATTGTTGCAATGGGCAGCCTGACATGTAAGGGAGAACATGCAGAATTGCTGTGCATCATATTTATCCTGCCCTGCTGTCCAGTTTGAGCCTAACAATGTGGACATCTGGTTCCAGCGTGGGGACATATGTGCTGGCCATTTAGCTCCATAAACAGTGGTATTTGAAAGTATTAATTTGGTGTTGAATCTCATAATATCAAGGCCAATTCTGACTGCAGACACCTCTGACATACCTTCAAATTCAATGAAAAAAGACAAAAAAAGCAGAAATTGCTCTTCTTGTCAGACAGAGAATTAGTTTGAACGGTGTTAGGTCAAGCCAGACCCAGAAAATGTCAGTAGCTCCTGTTCCCCAAAACCATGGACAGAGTGCTACATCTGGAGATCAATGGATTGGGGTTATTTTGGATTAACATGAGAAGCAAACCCCAAATTCACACTTTGGTTATGGGAATTCTTCACTAGCCTGTAGGTGTCTGCCCACAGGAGCAGAAACTTTGGTTCGTGCACAGAAATTAGAGTCATCTAAAGGATTTAACCAAATAAATCTGCACAGGCTGCTGACTGCAGAAGAGAGAGGCTGCTTGCCATCTTGTGCCCCACAGTATATTGGACTTCCATTCTCTTGCCAGCTTTATTTTGATTGTGTTCTGCACAATGGCAGTGCTGAGGAGGAGAAATCCCATTACAGAACTGTGTTGTAATTTCTGCCGCAGGGATACAACAAAATTCCTTACGAAATGAGCAAGAAGGGGAACTCCTATGTCAGCCTGCCTTACTGGAGGCCGCTGCCCATCATTCCTGCACAGTCCTGAACCTGCTTATTGCAGTCCTGCTGCACGGTGAGTTTTTGTGGCTTTTCTCCAGATCTGTCCAGAGATCCACTTGCCTCTTGTGAGTCCACACGTGTTTTGCTACTTCCCAGCAGCTATTCTTCTATGGGGGACTTCAGTCAGGGGGTCCTGTCCTCTCTCTGCAGTAGTGGGTGTGGGGGGACAGATATTCTAGGGAAACTCTCAACTTTTAATTTGCCAGTGACTGAACAGGCCCTCTGCCAAAGTCTTCGATGGTTTTAATTCAAGCATGTGTTCCCAAGTTTCCCTGGAATTTAATGGCATTTGAGAAGGAGAAATGCAGACTCGGCTTTAGGCACAATGCATGCTTGAAAGTTTTGAAAATAAGTTTTCTCTGCCTTTGTGTCTTCACTGTTCTATTCTTCTCTGTGGAAAGCTCTGCCTTTCTTAACCAACCCTTAGCTGTAAATTGATACACTTCTCTTTTAGAAAATTTGCTCTGTAGGGATGGGAATATATTAGCTCTGAAAGTTGTCGGAAATGTTTTCCATTATTGCGGGGGCTTGTCAAATTCATAGTCCATGTGGAATGCAGATGCAGCACAAACATCGACTCCTGTGCTGATGGCAGTGCATTCCAATTATCCTGGGGCAGTGCAGGGGAGGGTATTTTTGGTCCTTGGGAAGCACAGTGGCCTGATGCCACATGTTACAAGATCAAGTCTCTTCCCTGATTTCAGATATAAGTGTGGGGGTAAGTGATACATGAAATCCCAGCCTCGAGGAGTCCAGGAGCGAGTGGTGAAAGGAGACTGATGGAATTACAATAGCATATGGAGACAGAATTACAAGACCAAATTTCAATTTCAGCCGTGCCTTTCCAGCCACTCAGGAGTCAATCAGCCATTTTTCATAAACTAGGGCTCTGGATGGATTGATTTGTTATTGTTGCAGAGCCTTTTGTGCTGGGCTCAAACGTTTTAACCCCTGCTGCGGGGTTTGCAACAGAGCATCTCCCACCCCAGAAGCTGGGGGTGTTCCCACATTCCTGCAGCAGAGCTTTGCCAGGGAAGGTGACTCTCCCCTGGTCTTGTCATCGCTCAAAGGCAGGACCGTGACACTGTCCCTGGCAATCACATCCCCACATATGAGAAGCTGTGTTCCTAAGAACTAGTCCAGCTCCTAAAAAGCACTTTTGGAGAGCTGTGGAATCATGTTCAGGTTTTGGAATTCACTAAGGTTCGTAAAGCATTTGCTGGATGTTTTGCTTCCAGACATTCCAACTGTTTTCCTTTTTTTTTTTTCTCCACAAAGGCAATGCAATTTATAATCTGTAACAGAGACTTCTGGGACTGCATTGCACCTGCCTGTCAATTACAGATCAGATCTCACTGAAATACTTACCTTTGGGTGCCAAAAGCCAGAGATTTCCAAAATCATTATTTCATTCTGTCAACTGAGTACCCCAGATTTGCAATGAGTGAGGAGGAAATCCGATATTTTTATTATAGTATTTGAATTTTTTTATTAATTTAAAATGATAGTGGGAAATAAGTTTCATGTGAAAAGTCTATTCTGACAGGCCTGTAAAGGAAAGATGTCAGGAATATGTGTAACTAGAAGATTTCCTAAACTCAGATTTGTCAACAGCAAACTAGAAGGCTGAAATAATGTGAAAATGTCATTTCCCAGTGGAACCAGTTCCTAATTGACACTTGTAGTCTGCAATGCCTATTTCTCATTTAACAGCTTTCACAGCAGAGGTACTTAAACTTTACCCCACGTTTTCTTGTTTAGTCTCAATTTCTTACTTTGACACACAGCAGAATCCTAAGGGGAAACAAAACAACAACCCTGCTGCTTGTAAGCTGATGAAACCTTTCTGGGAGAATCAATCCAGAAGAAAACTTGATATGATAGACTGCAGCTGGCTCTATGAAAGGTTTACAAAGCAGTGTCTTAAAATATGTTGAATTTTTTTTGCCCCTGGAAAAGTCTCCAAGTAGAGCATGCAGTTCATTTTCAGACTGTAATTTTAAAATCTGGTGAAGTGGATCCTTGCATGTTTTCAAAAGACATCACTGTTTCTCTCCCTCCCCATTAGAAAACCTGCAGATGTTGGATGAGCTGGTGACAGTAAATGACACTATATTTTTGGTGAGAATTTTAAACACTCAGATACTAGAAAGGAGGATGGTGGTGCTTTTTGAAAGGAAGGCGAAGATTTTCCTTGGCTTTGAAGAAGGCGGTTAAGGGAAGTGGTTTTGTGGAGGGGGAACAGGGGCAAGACTCCTCAAAGCAGGTGTATTCCTCTAGCTTTCATTTCTGGGAAAGGTGAGATTTTAGGTTTGTCCTCAGGAAATCCCTGCTGGCTCAGTGAGATGCCTCTCTGCTTGGCTGGCTCTCTTGGCTCCCAGTTTGTTATCTGGCTTCTGTGGTTCAGTTCTGGGATTATGGCAGTCAGGGGAAGAGCCTGGAGGCACCTGTGTGGGGACAATTACACTGAACACCTGTCCTGACAGGAAAGAGCCTCACCTCAGACCTGGGATGACATTGCTCAGGTTAGAGCAGATTCCTTCTTCAAGGGGACTCATCGGATAGCCATGATTTTCCCTAGGCTCCATGGGGCTTTCCTGGGGTGTTGTACCTTTAGCTCTCCTTGTAGGGAGCGCACACATCCCAGGGAGCTGATCTGGGGCTCCCCTGGACTTCTTGCTTGGCAAATCTTCTACTCAATACTGTGACACCCAAAGGTGTTTGCAAGTCTGGACCTTTGATTTCTAGGCCTCGATTCAGAAAACAATTGTACTAATGATTTAAACATGAATCAGCTCCTCAGGAACCTGTTCTTGATGACAAATGTAATTGTTTTCCCTTCTTCTGCTCTTCACCTGGCCACTGTAGGGTTTCAAATAGTTAATATTTTATGATCACTTTTTCTCCTCTTTCCGGCTTCTTTCCTTCATCATACTACTTTCTCCCTTTGGTGGAAGGTGCTATAGAGGGTTATCTGGTTTTTATACTGCCATGCAGCACTCTGCTGCCTCATATGTCTGTTTGTTTGTCATTAAACTATTCATGTGTTTCATGTGGGCTATTTCCCTGTGCCTTTCAACTCCTGTTTTTTAAATAAACAAGACAGCACAGTCAGTGCTAGTTTTTTTTCCTGCTTGCAGATTCAGAGTGAGGATTTAGTTGGTCACCTAAAATGCAAAGTTACTTGCAGGTCTTTTCATGTAACTATGCAGGTCTTAAATCCACAGGTCATAGAAGAATTTAAAGAGGGTTTTTTTCCTAAGAATATATGTAGTGCCGTTAGTTTGTTTAGATGAATACCAGATCAAACTAGGAAAACATCTCCCAACTCATCTTCCGCACTGAAGTAATTTTGTATGTGACAGCTTTGTTTTTTCTGTTTACCAAAATATCTTTCATCTTTTTATTCCTTTCACTGAAAGACATTTCAGTTGTTTGAAGGTCCTTGATCACCACATTCAAACTGGATGGCAGTGACAGCTTCTGTGCACAGGACTCTTGTCATGTCCTCGTGTGCTTGCTTTGAGGCTCACCTAATTTAAGGTGAAAAAGAGTTTTGGGCTGCCTCCTGCACCACATTTGTCTCTAAACTTCCAGAGCTTGTGTTGTGTGCATTCCTGGAAGCTGGAAGGCAGCAGTGGATAGGATACACGTAGGATGAGGGTGTTTTGGCACAAACTAAATCCACTCAGCACCAAGGGGAGAAGTCTCACCTTTTTTTGTTAGCTTTTAGCTCATGTTTCAAATTCTCCCAGCTGTCAGTGCCTGCCCTCACACATCTGGCTGAAAGATAATCTGTTTCTTTGAAGTTTAGCCGTTTAATCCAGGTTTTAGATTACATTATCTGACCTAAATGTTCATGTTGATTTGGATGTTTCCTTTTAAGGGCTGACCTCAAACGCTGAAGTGGCACCGGCAGCAGGGGCTGGCCTGTGTTTCAGTAAGCCCTCGAAAAGCTGAGGTGTGTGTTTGACCACCCCTGAGTTTGGCAGGACTCACAAGATTCAGGCAGAAGGGCGGAGTGTGTGGAATCAGTCGCTGAATTTCACTCGGGGTTTGCCGGAGTGTTTAGCTCAGCTGCCTCCTGTTACACAAATCCTTAAAAATACCAGTTCTGCTTTGGTAAGAGGGAAAGAAGTTCTGCAGTGCTACCTTTCATGTGGGAACATCCTCAGTCCTTTCGCAGTCATAGCTACCTTTAAGAAGGCTCCGTGTGCTGCAGGGAGTCCAGCAGCAGGCAGGCCTTTTAGCAAATGTATTTTCTGTTAGTCCGAAAGGAGCACACCGGTAATTCACTGCCCTTTTATCAGCTCTTCTGTTTCGTTTTGTTTCCCTTGTAAAGTTTAGCACATTTTCATCCCCACATCTTACACTCAGTTACTTCTCTTCGCAGCTCCCTTGTTTCCCCTTTCAAACAGGGACTCTTGGTTTGGCGTGAAATCTGGTCTGTAGGTGGCCACAGTTGGAGCTGTTAAGAATTTATCTTAAAAACAGGAAGCTCCCTCCTGCTGCGAAGACAATTTGTTAAGATAATATGCACAACTGAACGTGACCTGGTCTCTTTTTCGACAGTCAAAGTTTCTAAACAGAAGGGAAACTGGCTTCTCTTATCCTGAAACCAGGGGATTTTCCAAGGCTATCTTCTCTGTAGTGTGAAATGTCTTGACTTTCACTGAAACACAGTCAATTTCAGGTGGAATTCCTTTGTACTTTATTTTGACAACCATTGAGGGAAAAGGCTTGAGGCTAAATCTGAGATCTGTATCTTGTGCATTTTAGAACTAGAAGCCCAGCGAATACTCTTTAGGGAACTTATCCACGTGGGATTAACACGTGAGCAATTAAATAATGAAATGATTGGATTCATTTGGTTCGCCTGAGACTAGAAAAAGGAGTAGCCTTAGCAAGCAAATGTGATGTCTTAAATTGCCACACAGCTCTTACAAATATTTCTCTGCCAGTGGTTCCCTATCCTTGAAAAAAATATACACGATGGCTGCTGTAGAAGTAATTGGAAAAAGGAAAGAAATAACACTGAGATTTGAAATACTCCTTCTCTCAACCTTCAATACAGATATAACTCAAACCAAGACTTTGGTTTGTTGATGTAAATAGAGTGGCTCGTTTAATTGTTGAAGCAGCTGACTAACCAAGCAACTCTCTGCCCCAGCTATGCTGTGAAGGGAGGTTTTACACCCTGTGCTCTTTCAGTTTTTCAGAGTTAAATAACACTGCTGGAAAAATGGAGCCAAGAGCGTTCACATTGTGGATATAAATCAGTGATTTACATCTGATTTGTCAGGTTCTAATTTACTAATTAGCAAATGCTATTTAAATGCATCTAAACCACAATTTCAAATTAGTATGCGTGGTAAAATAAACAAGCTAATTGAAAACAGGCAAATTAAAGTTCACATGAAACCGTATCTATTACTAAAAAAATCTGTTCTCTCAGTCATAGAATCCCTTACCATTTGCCTGAGTACAGAGTCATTTCTGAAGAGGGTGACAGTGGTGCTGCAAGTCACAGCTCCTGCCTGCACTGGGGACTTCTGGAGCATGGTATTGGCATGAAATGCACCAGCACAGGTGTGTAACACACTCTTGGTATCTTCTGGGCTACAACAAACTGGGCTCTGCCTTTAAAGTATGCTTGGAAACACCGCCAGTCATTTTCATATATTGAATTCTCAGAGAATATTAATACCATGCTTAACGTTTTACTTACTCATATTATGAAATGAAGTGCTCGAGTTAATTAGCAAAGTGTCATGAATTTTCTGCTTTCTGTCACTGGGGAGTAGCATCGAGTGTCAAAGAATGTATCAACCTTTATTATCACGCCCAAATATGATTATGGAGCTACTGAGATGCACCTTAGAATTCTGATTTCTTTTTTATTCTAAGTTTTCAACAATAACTGTAGACATGCCATTCTGGCTTGTACATTACATTTGCAAATTATCTGTTACAAGAGTACTACAAACATAAGACCGTAATTCAAAGAGTCATTTTGGTCAGATGTCAAAGACCCAGCCTGAAACTGTCTTATAAAAACAATGAACAAATTAGGACAGTTCGTTTTGGTATGAAATCTCAATTAATATTCAATCAACTCTTGTAGGCGAGATTCAGCAGAAACATGTGCATATATTCAGGCTGAAGCCCTGTAATCATCAAGTTCAGGGGAAATTACAGCCCCTCGGTGTATTTAATAATAAGTTCTTTTCCTCATGAACTGATAATGCCAGCAAAATAACCAAAGGAGGTGTTGGGTCATTGAAAAGAGAGTGGGGAGGACACTGGGTCTCAGCCAAGGCCAGGAATGATATGCTTGCCTGATTCAGGGGAGAAAAAAGAAACTGAGTAAAGGAACCGTCTTCCGTGCTTGCTCTGCGAGTTCACAGCTTGTGTTACTGACCCTTGTGAAGGAACCAAGAACGAAAACATCCAGCAGCACCGAGAAGAAGCAGGTACTTAAGGTTTTCTTTCCTTGGAGCTTTGACCCAGAAGATGATGGCAAGAACCTCAGCAGCCTGAGACTGCTGCTCACTTTTTCTCTCCACAGCGATGAGAAGGGAATTGCTATTGCAGTTTGAACATGAGATGCTGTGTTTCTGGGAAGGGAGCACCAAGCCATTGGTATAACAGTGGTATAAGTCTGATTGATAAATTCAGCACTCATAATGTTCGTGTTCATCTTGTGACACCATACGTGGCACTTTTTGGGGATGTGGAGAAGCTTTCTTGGAACGTGGAGGGTCTTGACCTCATTTATATTTCCCCCTCTCAGATATCTTGCACAGTTCTGCTGCAAAAAGGGAGCTTTGCTCTTCTGTCTTTTTTTCTTGCAAGGAACAGGTTTAAGAGCTTTTGGCTAAAAATTCTTCCTGTTTTAAATTTTAGGGCCATCTGTATTGGCCACAGGTTTGTTGGAGTCCCTGTAGAAGCAGAAAATCTGAAAGCAAGGATCTCAAGCAATCTCTGTTGAGCACTGGACCCATTTCTTCTTTCCAACCCCTAAGTTCAATAACTACAAAACTGAGAAGTTCTGCAGAGTTGAGGTATGGGGAAACTATGTGTTTGCCACATTTTTTTTTTTTTAATTGAATGTTCTCATCTTAAGGAAAGTAGGAAAACTTTGTTATTTTCATAGCAAAACTAGTGCTTTTTCCCTTACCCATGGAAACAGCATTTTAGTCTTGGAGAAAGTATGAAACAAGACTTAAAATATTTGGTTAATGCTGGAAGTTAATTGTGAATGTTGGACCCCTGTATTTGATTATAGTTTGTATTTGAGTGGAATGTGTGGCTCCTGACTAGCCTGGTTTACAAATTTTGTTTCTTTCAGAGGCTTGGTACTTCTGGGCCGAGTCATGATTTAATTTTTTTTTTCAGTGTAGACTTCACATGACTTCCTCCAATTCTTTCCACCTCCACAGTGAACTGAAAAATCCAAGGACTGATACAGGCCAAGAAATGTGAGGTTTTCACATCAATCCCCATGTTTTATTGATTTTTGCATTGCCTCAAGCAAAAAGTAATTGTATTAAGAACTTTTACAAAGCCTGGCTGTTATTTCCATCCACTACTGTGTGTCCTGGGGACAAGTCAGAGTAGCTCAATTCCCCTCCTGCAGAAGTGAACTACCATGAAGAGAAACACATACAATGAGTGTCAATGAAAGAGTGACAGGCTCTTTGCCCTTGAGACTGTACCAGAGCAATCAATGAAAAACATGTTCTCAGGGCCTACTAATACTGCTAAGTTAAAATTAAAAGCACCAAAATCCTGGTATTGTGGGACACCAAGAGAAGAAACTTATAATGCTTCTTACAGTGTGACACTAGAATAGATCCCCAAAGTAAATTTATTCCTTTTTTTTTACCAACTTGTCTTTGAAGCTTTGGTTTGATTTTTGTAGCTTGCCCTTTAGCTTCACACTTAATTTCTTTTTTCCTAGTTTTGCCTCTTTAGTTACTGCTGACTGTGGCCCTGGTTAAAAGAGCAGCTGTTCTTATGCCTCTTGCAGGACCTCTCCAAGATCCTGTAATCCAGGTTCTATGGCTTCCTGTGATTCCCAAGGGAAGCCTGCTTAGAACTGACATTGAATGAAATGTAGTGTGAGACACCAGCTTAGGAAATTTTCCAGAAGGAGAGTCGTGAGGTCTGTTGCAAATGGTGTCAGGGCTTAGAAAAATACCTGCTGCCTGCAAAATCCCAGAAAATAGGTCTTGGAACTCTCCAACTGTCATGGGATTTCCATCAATGCACAAAGGCACCTGGATATCTATATACACACATCATATACACAATTTACATGAATAATTTTCTGCTGCACCAGTGTCAGCATTAGCATGACAGGAACTCACCTTTAAGATTTCATCAGGGTTTGAGGCCATCTGTCCTTGATTTGCAGAAGTGTTTCTGATTCAGGCCACCGTTGAAGAAAGTTTTCAACATGGTTTTCTCTCCTGGGCTTTGTGGTCCTTAGAAGGATCACAGCTTAGGAAGTTAAACTTCCAGATGTTTTGCAGTCACAGCCTTTGCCTGTCAAGAAGATTCATCTCCCTGCAAACGAATTTAGATGTCCTTAGAAAGTGGGAAAGCCTTTGGCACAACCTTGAACTGTCTGGCAGCACAAGGTTGACTTATGTGGAGGATGGTCTAGTCTGTTCAGTGTTCCATCTCAAGAGCTGTCAGACCCGTGAGTGTTCTGAAGTGTAACTAAATCCAGCAGTGACCTGCAGATCTCTTAGCAACACAGCAGTTTAGTTTGAAGGGAAGAAAGACTTGAGGACTGCAGTCTGGACTGCTGTGACTTACTTAGCTGAAGGTCTGTCACACGTCTGTGTTCCTGCTTTGAGCAGTGAACTGTGCACACATGTTCCACATGTATTCCCAGCAGCTTGGGGATGCTTTATCACTCCTATCTCCCTTGTAGCCACATCCACTTTCACTAGTCCTGTTCTTTTAACTGAAAACTCAGCCTCTCTGTTCTTGAGATGCCTCCAAGAAGTACTCTGGAGCTCCAAGGAGCCATAATGTTACTCATTGAAGGACACCGTTCATTTTCTCTGTGATTGCTGCTACAGTGACAACTGATCACCTGCACAGTGGTAGTTTTGGGTAGAATACTTTTTTTTTTTTTTAATGTAGGTGGTAGAAAGAGAAATAGCAACTTGCTGGATATTTTCAACTCTATAGGAATGGCATTGAGTGTCTGGGAAGAGTTTCTTACCAGATATCATTTAGAAAACATGCTGTAAGTGCCCTTTCACGATGAAGAGTATTTCTTGTGTTTGTGGCTTCCAGCACCAAATCAATCAACAGCTGGCATGAACTGTCATAATGATAAAGAATTGAGCACCAAAATATCATAAAACTCAGATGTTATAAAGGCAAACTAACAGCCTTGATTCTTTTATATATATATATTACATTGCAGTGCCAATGTAATTCTTTACATCTCTTATTCCCCCTTAGTTACCTCCCTCACCAAACAAGTGCATCATGGATTTTATTAATTCAAAAGAAGTAGAAAGAAATGTTCTCAGAGCTTTCTGTCCATAAACAGAGAGACATAAATTGCTCCTTGTTGATTCAGGCTCGATTTTGTCCTGCTCAAGGAAAGGAGCCCAGGTATCTCTGTGACCCTGCCCACTAAGATTGTCAAGTTTAGGAAAGTAACACACAAACATAGAGTCCAAAATACTGTGATTGACCCAGAAACATATTTCCTTATCTTTGTATATTGAGTACAAACTATTTTTGTGATACTCATGTCTCAGAATCGGACAACTTTTTAAAACTGTCACGTTTGTGCAAGTTGAAAAACATATTTTCCACTCAGATTTAAGTTTTTTCTGTGCCATTTTACCTACTACCTGAGGAGGGGGGAACCTTTCCTTACAGTGTTCAGAGGCATTGAGAGAATCTGAGCATTCCCTTACAGAGAAATGTAACTCAGGGGCTTGTCTGAACAGGGGGTGTTGTCGGTCATCTGTGCATGGCGGGAGCAGAATATGATCCAGCAGGAAATACAGAGATGCTGCTTATGCCAACTGAATTTCAGAAGGTAAAAGTGAAATTGTGAACTTTGTGTTGAAATAAGAGAGTCCCAGAATCTCTTCCCAAAATTGGATTTTTTTGGTTGTTGTTGTTGTGCCAAGTGAAATCTTCGACTTTTAATAATTGGTTTGTTTTAATTGCAGACTGTGGTACAATGTTCAATAAAACCCTGAGATGAGCTCAGCTGGGCTGAGCACGGTGCTGGTAACATCAAGGTCCTAAGTTTGATCCCTGTACAGGACATTCACTTAAGAGCTGGACTTGATGATCCTTGTGGGTCCCTTCCAACTGAGAATATTCTGTGAAATCTTGCAGCAGAGAAATAAGGAGTAATGATGGAGCCACATGGAATAAATTAGATGTCAGAGGAGCTGCTCTGCTATCAGCAGGTTTCTGTAACGTTATCACATCCTTATTCATCAGGTAATGCTTCTCACAGCTGTAAGCACTACAGATAGAATGATAAAGAACCTTCAGCTCTGCTTTAGGCTTGGAAAACAGCGGTGCTGTGGCAACGATGCTTTTGTTCTGCATGTTTACTGGACAAAGTGTACTCTATTTCATATTATTTTTTGCAGGATAGCACAGTTGGTTTTTTTTCAAATACCAGGGAAGTTATCAAAAGGAAGTGGTGCTCGCTCAGATGTAAGCTGCATAAATGAAACCTAGGGGTTCTTTTAATGGCATACCTATTTTCAAGATGTTTCTTGCTGTTCCTGTGATCTTATTTGAATAACCTCACAAGGTAATGGAGGGAAAGGCTATTTCATTCTTCCACTTCATCTCCACTACCTCTTCTGACACACACAAACTATGAACTGTGGTATTGAAGTGCTGGGAACTTTTAGGTTATATAGAGGACAGAAGAGAGACCACATTACCTCTATAAATAGAGGTCCTGGAAAGTAAGAACAAAAGCAAGTTTACAATCCAAATGTAAACTTGTCTGACTTTTTAGCAAGGACCAGCTGCCCGATCCAGCAGTCTCTCTGCTCTCCAGGACAGTTCTGTTATCACTTGCATGGTTAAACCTGCAAGTTACCAGAGAGGCAACAAAGCCATTGTCTTTCAGAAGCAATGGCTATTATGCAGCTGGAGGTGAAATGCAGTTCACTGCCCTGGCCATTCTGGGTGAGTGCAAACGGTGCTCTTGTGATGGCCACAAGAACCTGGGCAGTTTCTTCTCCTCCTTTCAAGAATTGTTTTAGTTTTAACTGCTTTTATGTTTGAGCTGCAAACTCCAGGTCACATTTTTCCTTTTTCTAGCCTAGGACTCATGGAAGGTGTTTTACCCTGCCTGTGTTAGTGCCTCTGACATTACCGAGGATTTTCTGGAAGTGATACAGACAGAATAGTCCTGAGCGCCAGGTAACAGATCCATGGGAAGCATGTCAAGACACAAACTGATGTGTTCTTCACTGGAGGTAATCTCTTTTTCATTTTCACATTTCTTTATGTGCCATTTCCAATTGTCTTGCAGCATGTTTGGAAAGATATTTTACAAAATATGGCCCCAGCCCTGAAGTCAGAAACGTGTGTATGACCTTTCTGTCCGTATGAGGATCCTTTTTATTCCCGTGCCTCTCTGCAATGGTATTGGGGTCCTTTCTCACATGTCAGACTGCCACAGGGGAAACAGGGAACTTGTGAAGATGGCACATTCAGTCTTGTGCTGCCTAGATTCTTTTGGGAAGGTTTCCAAACAAAATTCATAACAAGGAGTTGAGAAAAGTAGGTTGTTCCGTCCTGAAAACAACTAGGGACTGCCAGCTTATTGAGGCTGCAGAACAAGCACAAATGAAATTCACTGTTCTCGTGCCTCTTCTTCCTTTGTGCTAGGGTCACGTGAAGCAGGGGAAAGATATTCTCCCTCCCTGTTGGGAGATTCCTTAGAAGAGGGGAAGGAAAGTTTGCTGCAAAAAGAAAACTCCTCTGAAGAATAGCTTGGTTACTTTGACAGTAGAATATTGCTGGTGGAGACAAGAGCCTAGGGCTGATCTAGGCTGCAGGTTGATTTCATTTGCCTGAAAAACTGCCAGTGGAAAGAGCAGTTCCCTAGCTGAAATGTAAAGAAACTGTGGAGAAGGACTTCTGGAGGGAAATAGAACATATTTAAAATGAAGAATAAACCCACGTGAAAGAAAGAACACTCTCTTTTCTCCCCTTCCCTACTGTTCCTACAAGGGCCACGTCTGCTCTTTGTTCAGCTTTTCTTCTTTCCTCCATTGCATTGTCTCTTCCCCCTTCACAGCTGTGCTCTCCAAAGGGTTTGTTGCTGCAGAATCACAAGCAGTTCCTATAAATCTCACAGCTGCCATTCATCTGGGCTCTGCTGGTCTCACTGATTGCTATGATTTAGATGCCTTGTCAGAAGGTGTCCCGTGTGGCTGGGTCAGCACTCTGCCAGACTCTCCTCCCTTCCCCTACTGCCACCCTGCTGAGCCTTGTAATTTCCACGCTGTGCTGGGACAGCGCTCAGCGCTGCTCTGCACGGGAGAGGGACTCCAGGGAGAAGGCCTTTTATCTTCACCTGGGAAATTAAATAGCACATCACCCCGCCCATCCAAATGCACTCTGTTTCCTGGAATGAAGTTCGGAGGTGTTAAGCAGACTGCATTAGAGAAGCAGCAGCTCTATGTCAGCCCAAACTTGTTAATCAGACTGCAAAGGCTTCTGGGCTAGTACATAAAGTAGGGGCTGTTCCTTGGAATCAAGCCTTGTTTTGTCTTCCAGTCGGATCAGAAAGCCAAACCCTTCCTGTCTGTCACATCAAAAACCTACGTGTGAATCCTCAGTTTATCAAAAAGTTTCACCAAGCAGCTTGTCTCACACTATAGAGTATTTCTTACTACCTACACACCTTTACTGGGTGCTTGAAAGTTATAGATCTTCTGTTTGGGTCTGAGAAAGGAGTACACCTGGAAATAATGCCAGTAAATGTTTTCTTGTAGCAGCACGAGATAAGGTCATGCCAGGGAATAGACAATACAAAGATAATAGGCAGGCTGTTCTTTATCTCATTCAGGAGTTATAAGAGCAGTTAAACTTTCTAGGGATTTTCTCATAAACCCCAGAAAATGCCACTAATCTCATAATGACTCACATAAAGATAATGTAGAAAGAAGTCTCTTGAAAAAAAAAGAAAAGGTAAACCCAGAGCAACACACAGGAGCTTATACTCGGATTGAAATTGGAGTAATTCAACACTGAAGGCCAAACTTTCACCTGGGAAAATTCAATCTAAAATGCAGTGCAAAGTCCATCAGGCTCATTTGGAAGCTGTAAATTAATTCAGTTTTTTCATACTGGGGGTGTGGAGGGAAAAACTTTTCCAAACGTGAACAGTGTTGCTGCAGACATGTAAAACTCACTGGGTGTGTATAACACTGCTTTGGATAATGACTCACAGCACTGAAAACACGGCCACAGGCAGCAGGATCAAATTCATTATCAGAAGAGACAGTGTGCAAATTCCTTTTGAAAGGTAGTACTGCCATCATTAGGGTCACACATGAGAGGATTACTTACAGCTTTTACCTCCTGCTGAGACCTGGTCTTTGTAGCTGACCAATGAGCAGAAACTCTGAATTAGAGACAGGGAAATGCTGATCTGCTCTGTGCTATTTAATGGGCTTGGAAAGGTTTTACCTTCTGAGTATCTTAAACAAATGCCTTGAGACTTTTCAGATTCAAGCAAACATCAGTCAGTCAATCAAACCCTTAAATTTGCCAGCCAACAGTGCAAAATTCACCGTTAAAATACCTTCAATACTTGAGTGAATATGCAGTCAGCTACTTTTGCTATTTGTATGTTATCTTTCTTCCATTTCTTTTATTTCATCGGTCCTTGAAATTCCCTTTATCTTATTATGAAAGCTGACAGTGCTAAGTAGCTTTATTAATCCTTTCCCCCTGGCTTTCCCAGTAGTTTAATCAGATGTTTACTAGAAAATAAGCACAGATTGAAAGCTTCCTAATCCATACGATACAGCTATCCCTGTCAGAAACACAAAACCTAGCAGGTCAAAGCAAAGCCAATGATTCTCTATGGAATCAACTCCGTTGAAATTCCAGGTCCTACTTTTGAGAACTTTTATACAAAATCCTGGTTTTCTGCTTGTGCAGCGAAGGATTTCAGGTGTTCATTTGAGACCAAATGAGTGGCAGCCCTCCCTTCCTTCCCCTTGATCATGCCAGCCATCAAGTGGTGGCCATCAGGTGCCCTGGCTGTTCCATACCACAAGGGATGCAAACCGCCAGGGGAAAAGCTGCTCCTCATAAATCGCCTGATTCCTGCAACTGGAACTGGAAGGGTGAAATTTGGAAGGCTACAGAGGGCAGAACAGGAACAGACGTTTACAAAGAGATACGAAAAGAACCATAACAACCCTGAACACTCACATTTACACAAAAATTCTCTCGCATGCAGGCACAGGTAGAGTCATATTTCCAGGAATTCACATACAGTGAACTACAGCGGTGACATATGATGCTGACTTTGAATAAATAGGTGGTTCCAATCTCATCTTTCCTAAAGGTTAATGACAAAATCCTTTTGAACACTTCAGATTATCTGCATTCTTGGATCTGAAGCTTAGCAAGTGACATTTATGAGATTTTGACTTGTGCTTGCTATATAAATGACAGACTTCAGTTGGTGCAAGGTACAAAGACTCAGAAATGCTTTTAATAATGAATAAACAAGTCATGCCTGGGGTATGCACTGCTTTTCATGTGGCTTTGAGAATCCTCAAATTGTCATTCATGTAATTGCCAGGTAAGGCTGCAGGCTCTCCAGGGTTATGGCAGTCACCATTTTACTGGCTGGTTGGTTGTTCTCAGTTCTCTGCAAAAGTTGTGTGACAGAGCCAAACATAAGAGCAGAGGGAGAAAAAAGGGTGGCAGAAACTGATAATGAAAGCAGCAATTAAAAAAAAAAACAGTAAGAATTTTCATGCTTACCACCACACAGGTTATACATAACTGCTGACAAAAATCAAAGGAAAATGCAGCAAGACCACAAATAACCAACTTCCAAAATCATATTTGCTTGGTATTGCATGTCTGATCATATTTTTCATCATCCTCATTTGTCATGACTAGGAAGAAATGAGCTTGTGTGACAACAGAGCGATCATGACAGAGGAGATATGGACTCAAATACGTATTGTGTATAGCGGATGAGTCAGGTATTTTGCACTGTTGTTATGGCAAGAAGATCATATAAACCTTAGGGGGTCTTAGCACAGAGATGAGGGCAGTAGCAAAAGCTGGAAAAAAATCTTCAGTTATTTCAAAGTTTTTCCTGCAGTTACCATCAGGAACTGAAGGGCAGTTGGGTTTTGTTTTTCATTTAGCAGTCATGAGCAGGAGATTTCTTTGTCCAGCTTTCCTGTTTCTACAGCACAATATTCCCACTTCTAATGATGCAGGGTTATGTGGGCACAAACACTTGGCCAACACCTCAGGTTCCTTGCCAAACTCTGAGCCTGCACACAGCTCTTCAAAGACACCTCAGCTGCATAATGGAGGTGAAACAGTTCTCTGTGCTGACAGTCATGGCATTGTGGCCACGAGATCTTTACCAAAAGTAGTTTACAGTTTGAGTAAGCCACAGAAAAGGAAAGCATAGTGCAATTTTACTGTATGCTTTCTAAATGCCAGGTTTGATATAAACTCTGTATAAAAAAGTATCCCTGTGATTTCTCTTGCTTTGTTTGTTTGTTTGCTCCAGGAGATGAGCAGCACCAACTGGAATTCTGATGGTCCAGTATTGATCTTGGAGTCCTCGTTCAAAATCCATTCAGGCACAACCTTGATGGTCTGCTGACAACGCAGCCCCTCCGAGGGCAGGAATGAGGGTTACAGACGCAGAGCGTGAAAATGTCATCTGCCACTTCTCCAGCGTCCTGCAGCCCTGGCTTCAGGCTCCACCCAGGAATCGAGCATCCTCCTCCCAGATGCTCAGCCTCAGTTGGCTGCTGGGGATATTGCCTTTAAGCAATTGCTTGCAAAGCTTGGACAGCCAAGGTTTAATGTGTTCCCAGAAGCTTGCACACTGTCCTGCAGGGTATTTGTGCAATATTGCTATGCCAAGGGAACGTGTTAACAAATACCTCTGTCTTGGTTTTTTTTTAGATAATTTCTTCGTGTTGGATTTCTTGATACCTGTGTCTGTTCTTTCCCTTTTGGAAGAGAAATGAATTCTGTGCATGTTTGCAGGTTTCTGCCAGCAAGAGAACCTTTTGAAAGTGGGTGAACAGGAGCTGCACAAACATTAAATTACACAGCGTCGTTTTTCTGCTCTCCATCAAAGTTAAGAACTTGTAGCTGAACTTTGCCAAGTTTGTTCATCACTGCTACTGACCCCTGAGCAAATTGGCTTTGACAGGTGCTTTCAGGTGTCCTGAAAGCTCAAAAATTACCATAACTGTCCTTTGTTTCATGCATGTGTCCTGTTGTATCTGCTTATATTGTAGGTATTTATGTTTTGCCACAGCTTGGTAGTGTAATTGTTAAAAGGAGCTGCTTCTAACTACAGCAGGAGAAAAAAACCCTCAGACTATGTAAAATCTATATGTTTGCCTGTCTGACCTCAGCGGTGCAGTCCCTGGTTGCTTTCCTTGAACTAGTTTTTAGCATTCGTTCCCTCCCCATCCTGGTCCTGTTAATGTTTCAGTCCTCCTTTCTGTGCTTATTCTGTTCTTTGCTTCCCCTCCCTCTTTCATACTTTTGCCTAGATGATTGAATACAATTTTTTTTTATGCACTAAACTAATGTTTAACACTCACTTTACAGGCTTATCTCTCTTTTTAATGCAATCATTATCACTTTCTCTGCTTCCTTTGTTCCCACCTTTCCACTTAACTCTCTCTCCTATACCACCCCCCTTAGTTCCTCTTCTCAAATATCTCTTGAAATGAAAAACTTTTGACTTTTCAGCATAGCAAACCAACACCTCTCCCTTTTCTGATCTGGGACCTGCACCCCAAAAGATTCCCTCGCTTGTCCTGCTGAGTCTGGAAAGTCTGTTCAGAGATGAACAGGTGAAGAGAGATAATGGTGCTCTTTATTTGCTTGTCTGTAATGAATTTACAGAGGAACCTGGGATAATTTTGGTTTGCACATACCTTACCAGTGAGGGAACAGCTCCAGCCACACAGGGATATGACCTCCTTAGTGTCTCAGTCTGGATTAAGGCAATTGCAATCACACCTCATCCAGAACTGTCACACCTTTCCTGGCTTTCATTTTCCTTCCACAGAGTGCAGTAATCAATATCCTTTCACTGCATATGGTGTTCCTCTGAAGTTTAAATGCTAATGGTGCCATTTGGCAAGGTGAGCTACATCAGCTAGATACAATGTAAGTGTAAATTGGAAATTGTTTAAGCTTTCAAATTTGTTTTATGCCATTAGATTTGCTCATGATTCATTTGTCATTCTAATTGGATTCTAACATGTACTTTACGTTTCAAAACTTGAAATGATGAAGACTGCGTAACAAAGAATGCTTAAGAACAGGCAGCTCCCCAAGCTGTGTTTAATTTGCAACAGATGAGTAAACGAGGAAGGTGAAGAGTCACAAAAATACTGGGTAACAAAGTGATGCTGCCTTAGAAATCCAATGATTAATTGCAATGATAATAAGAAGAGTGATTAAGTTGATTTATTTAAATCCTCCTGTAGCATTGGAATAGCTCAGTTGAGCAGGATGCTAAGGATGATTTTTACCCTTTTTCCAACTTTTCAGGTCTTTCATCTACCCTTGACTGACTTGACTTTGCACAGGATTACCTGAGGAGTAAATGGAAAACTGTTTCTGCTAGAAATAGAGCAGAACAACAACTTGTTGTTTCTCCTCCTGGAAAACAGCAGAAGAGCTCTAAGTCCACGTAAGAAGGGTCTTCTCATCCCTTCTTCAGAGCACACAGGTGTGCTTCTGACTGTGGGAGTCTGGCTGACCACACTAACTTACAGCAAAGTTCTGTAGAGGATCCTGAGCTCTCCATGGGCCTGAGCCTGCTCCCAGCCATGGGCAGTATCTTCGTGTACCCTGGCAGACTTCAGACTTCAGAGACTTTGTCTCCTTTTTAATGCAACCATTGCAATTGTATAATCATGAAAACTCAGAGCGTGTTTTATTCTAGTGCTTTGAGACCTTAAAACACAAATCATATACACATCACAGTAGCATTTCATGCTGTATTTTGAAAGCAGGTAATTGAATCATATGCTGTTTTTTCAGGCAGCTAGGAAATGGGCAGGTTTGCATGGGTGGCCTGCTAATAGCAGGCTTTAGGGTGTGGATGGAGTTGGTTTCCATAGCCCAGGGTGTTTTGCCAGGGACTTCAACACCATCTGTTCATTCTTTCCCATTCTTTCATTCTGAAGCATAGAAGTCAAATCTGAGAAGAGAACAATGTTCTGCTGCACTTCTCTGCCAGTTAAAAGTACAGCACTGAAAAAACCCAAGGGACATGGCATTTGTTTGGGATAGTTATTTGTCCATTTTTTGATCTTTTTGTTTCCTCGCCTCTGTCCAGCATGCCCATCTTTGTGTGCAAACCCTTTCACTGAAGAATCCAGCAAATGCTGTGTACGCTGAAGTCAGGGGTACATCAACACACAAGCATATTAAAAGACAAATTCCCTTTATTATCCTGATGTATTTTTACAACAAGGAATATTTAGCACTTCAAGCATGAATACATAAAAATTTACACAGGTGCTGCGCGTTTTTAGACCAGATGGGCCTTTTAGACAAGAGACAAGAACATATTGGATACAGCAAAACAAATTTGCATTTTTTTAAGTTTGTTTTTTTTTTCCCAGTGTGTTATTTCCCGTGAATACATCAACAGAGAGTTGTGCTTCTCTTTCTAAACCAAGTGTAATCCGTGCAGCAGATGTGCTGATATCCCCACGTTGCTCTGCCAAAGCAGTGCTCACCGAGCCATATGGATGGATTGATATTTCTGAGGTACCAGCTCCAGAGGTATCCAGGCCTTTCCCTGTCAGCTACGACATGACAGAGGAGCAACTGTTTATGGTGGCGATTTGAGTAACTCCACTGTTCGTTCCCAGGAGCTGGAATGTGACTCCTGAGCAGCTCTCAGTGAGCAGCAGCTCCTTACCTGGGCTCATCTCAAATCACTGACTCCATGGTGAAGTGTTCCCTGCAGTGAGTGATTGAAAGCAGCTGAGTCATTTAAAAACAACAGTTCTGGGTAATATTAGTTACAGTTTGTATTATAATGATTTCCAGGTGAAGGTCCACCATTGTGCAATGTATTATATAGACAGTGTGAGAAATCAGAGTTATCTTCCACTTTGGAAGATGGGTTTCTGAGAGGAGTTTCTGAGAGGATCACTCGTTCCCAGGAACCTGGGATTTTATGGAATCCTGAAATGTTCCCCTACATTCATAATGTTTCCCCCACTGCCCCTTATTCCCAGCTGCAAAAGTCTTTATTATAGGAAGGAGCAATTCAGTTTTGTTTTTTTTCCAGAAGGACATCACATCTGCTCTCCCTGGTACTGCGGGTCCCTGATCAGCCAGCCAGTTTGTTACAGGGCTGTGTGATGAGGGAATTTTTCCAAGGAAAATGTAAACACAAACCAGGCCAGAACATTTTTTATCTTAATTTGCCTTACAGATTGTCAGCTCCTCATCAGAGAATGTGAAGAGCTTCATCTAAAAAGAATTTAATTGAACAGATTTTTAGGAACATGTAATATACACCATGAGAAAGACAAATTTCATGAAATGTTTTGTTTTGTCAGAAACTCATTTTTCCCTGACAAATGAATTTCAGGGGAAATTTTCCAGAAGGCCCTGCTCATTGGTCTGTGTGACTGGAGAAAAAAATGAGAAGCCTAAACCAAGAGAAACAGAGACACAAAAAATTTTGTTAGAGAAGTTAATGTCTGATGGCAGCTGGCGAGGGACATGGTTGGAGTTCCTGGATCTGTTATTTTCCGAGGAAAGCTTACACAGGCACTTGCTGTTCTACAACAGCCATGTCTGGTTTTAGGCATTGCTGGAGTCCAGCACATTTCTACAGCCTGTTTCAACATCCCACTCATAATTTGAACTGGAGAAGCAACACCTGTGATCTTAACTTTGGTTTCTAAAAAGCATAAACTGGAGTCAGGAGTTAAGCTGGGTAATTCTTTACCTGTTGAGGCAATTCATTTAACCTGTTTAAAAAACCCAAACAAAACCAACTTTCTGCAAATCCTTTTGACCAATCTTTGGCTCCTACGTGAAGAAAGGCATACCTTGAAATTTTGCAGTGTTTTTAAAAGCGTCTGTGTTTTGAGCCTTTTCATCCTGCGTATTTGCTTACCACTGACTTCATTCTGCAAGAGGACACCTGCTATTTGTTTTCATCATGGGAGACTCTTGCAGCACTGCTGTGCTGTTGGGAAACCAGACTCCAGTCTATTTGATGAAATGAATCCAAAAAGAACAAGAGGCCCTCTTGATGTTTGCACACATGTGATCGTAGATTTGGAGAGTGCTCTTGATAGCTGTTTGATCACATATGGGTTCTTTGCACACTCTTAAAAAGTAAAAGCAGCAGCAGAGCCAAACTCAAAGGAGAACCCCATAATGGCTCAGACTTAATGAGATCTTATTTTCCTTACATAATGAAATCATCCCATTCTAATATCAGTCCTTTTATTTCCCCAGGAGGAACCTGGGGAGGTTTTAACAGAGGTGGTTGGTGCCTGTTGCCATGAAACACAGCTGTTTACAAGGCAGATACCTCTCTGATGGAGGGGTTTATTCTTTTTGTATATGGGTGGGATGAAGCACACTCCTGAATGGTCAGAAAAGGCTCTGCGTGCGTGTGTGTGTGTGTGTGTGGGTAGGAGGCTGCCTCAGTCATGTTAAATTCATATTAGGTAGCACTTCCAGAAATGACTGGAAAGCAGAGCTGTTGTTGATGCAAAAGGTCACAGACATTAATAGCCCGCAGAACAATTCCAGGGTGCAGAATTATTCACAGCTGCCAAAACACAAAGGAAAAGAATAAAAAAAAGAAGGAGGGAAATAAAAGGTTTGAAACAATGGCATCTCTCTGTTATTACTGCTGTTATACTTTGGGTTTTTTAAAAACACTCATCTTGGAAGGGAACCGGGGGGTTAATTCTGAGCTGTTTTCTGCTTTCATCTTTTAAACAGCAACAGGAAATGTGTGTCTTTTTTGCTCTGCTTTTATGCATTTAGAAGTTTTTGCAGAAATACAAGCAGCAGTCGTGATGAGCCTGGATGAAATGCATGTTCTTCTGGCTAAGAATGGCCTTTAAAGGGAGTCCAGTCTTTTTTTTTTTTCAAAGGCTCCAGACCAAGACAGAAGAGACGGAGGGTCAGAAAAGGGAAAGGATGGAAAGGAAGAGGAGGAAAGCAGAGAAAAGGAAGGGAGGTTGTTGAAGGTTCAGGCAAGAATATAGGCTGTTATTTAGGATTGAAAATATTTTGTTGCTCAAAGAAAATCACATATTTAAGGCTGGCTGTGTACTTGTGGCAGAGGCACAGAAGAGAAATGCGTAGCTCTTGAAAGCCTCTACAGAAAAAAAAGGAATAAAAAGCACCAAGAATATCAAATGGTAAAGTTCTTCTGTGCTGGTCTCCCTCCCTCCTCCTCACCAAGACTTACAACCCCTCTTATTTTACTCACAACCCCTTGCAGATGGCCAGGGGTCCCAAGCAGGAGACAGAAGATAACAAAACATCTGTGTTTACAGTCAGATATATAGCTGGTATGATTGCACAGCCCACATAGCTGGTACCCAGTGCTAGGCATGATCCTCTTCTATGTACACTGGCATTTATTATGCCAACAAAGTCACAGATCAGTAATTTCCACCCCTGGTGCTGGCAGATCTGGTGTAGGCTTACAGCAAGTGAGGAAGTGGGCAGATTAGAAGCAAGGTCTATTGTTCTGATTACAAATGACAAAGTCTTTGATTTGCTGAGTATAACAGGAACAGACATTTTCTCTTTTTCCTTTCTGACTGAAAAATTGAATTACTGTTATATTTTTAGCCACCCTTTCCCTTCCCATTGCATGGCCCTCCCTTTTAATACAGATCAATAGTCCTGTCCTTTCCAGCAGATATTTTCAAAACTCCACCAGTCTGCACTCACCCTGTAAAAGGAGAAAGCCCTGGTCCTTATCTGCATCCTCTTAATCTGACAAGTGCACTCCCTGACTGTTTTTATCTGTGTTCCTCGACTGTTCCTCCTAGAAAGAACTCTTTGTAGGGATGGCTCAGGAGACAGCCAATGGTCTGTAACACCTTTCCCTCCTACATTTGCTTCCAGCAGTGATTATTGTCTTGTGCTGTTCCGGGGAAGTGAGCTCTCTTCATGCTGCTGGCAGATAAGTGTCTAAAGAATAGGAGTCACGGCATTCATGGATGGTAGTTAATGGGCACAGCTGCAGTGTAATATGTACAGCTGGAGCTGATATTAGCTGTCTAATGCTCTGAGATATATATGGACCAAGTCCCCCTTCCTGGAGGTATTTGGTGTTGCATAAAATTCAGCAGGTAATGGAAAATGATTGTATTAATTTTATAATTTTTTTTCTTTCCTTACACCATATCTGCCATGTTTGAGTTGTCTGTGAATTGGCAGTGTGGTCTGTTGGTAATAATCCCAGCACATATGGAAGTGTGAACTGACCTCTAATGAGTGTAACAAGGCCTTTCCATATTTCTGCAGACTGAATCATCTGGTGTATGGACACTTAATCAAGAACTTTTCCTAGGAACTTGCAATCAGATGCCTACACAAAAAAAATCCCAAACAAACAAACAAACAAAAAACCCCCCAAGCAACTCCTCCAAGCTAAAATAGCTAAAATAGACATTACTATTGATAACAAAATGCTCGTAATAGTTTAGCCAGTGTTCCTGCTATAAATATGGCCCAAGCGGTGTACATTAGTTTGTCCAAACTACTGACATGACACACAGGATCAAATAACTGTCACTTTGAATGAAAAGGGGAAGGAGATGAAAATCCAGCCCAGCAAATCCTTTTTCTTCTCGGGGAGAGAAAGCAAGAATCTGTATTGCTGTTATGTGCCTGCTACTGATGGAAACTCTCCCATCCTGCCTTTTTCTCTCCTCTGGTCACTGGTAACCGAAACAGCCAGGGAATCTGAGACAGGCTTGACAGGGATTTAGATCCCATGTAAATGTTGCTAGTGTGCTTGCCTGACTCTGAATATCAGTTCATACCTGGCAAGGTGATGAAGAAGGCTGGAAAATTTATATTTAGCTCCTCTTCAAGTGGCTGCTGTTTGCTGGAGCATCGATTGGAGCTGTAGTTGTGGGTGTGTGGAAAGGACATGCACGGTGTGTGTGCGTGCGGCAGTCTCAGATGAAGGTGGTTGTCATCTAAGGAGCTAAGGAATATTCAGGGATGGCAGTCAACCCGAACATTTAGCTGACGTAAATTATGACAAAGAGAGTTCAGAAAAATCTGTTCTCTGCATCACGCTTCCACTAAACTTGATGTGGGTATGTGGATAAAGATATCAAGGATCAAGCAGTAGTCATCACTGGAGCAGTGGAGATTTCACCACGGCTGGCAGTTAAACTATTATTAATTATGACTATTTATGCAAAAAGGTATAGAAATATTTCCTGTAATTCAACTGCCTCTCTAAGAGTCCCAAAAGCATCCTGTGAAGGTTTTTGTCTTGGCTTTTTTTGGTCGTAACTGAGAGCTGATTCCAGGGGACAGATCCTGTAGCAAATAGGCTGAGGTATCCCTGCTCAAATGTCAGTGGTCCAAGTGCTGCACTTGGTGTTTTCTGAAGTGAATATGAGCCCAGGCTCAGAGTGCACCAGATGTTCCTTGGGATGGCAGGAATCTCATGCATTTGAAATGGTTCTACTTTAGCTATTGCACAAGCTATTTTTAACTTTTTACTTCATATATATCTGTCATTATGTCAGAAATCATCTCATAACCGTCCTGGTGTCACCACTCCAAGCTCTAGACTCAGCAGTCCCAAAATTCTGATGAGCTGTTTGCCTGATCTCAGAGACAGTGGATAAAGAAGCCCTGAGGATGTGTAGGCACCACTCAGCAGGAGCAACGGGGATTGCAGAGGCTTTTGCTGCAGCAGGATTTCCTCCTCAGCATTTAAACAGGGGCAAGGAAGCTGGTGAGATTCAAATGTACAGTCCAGCTGGGCTGCAAGCTTTCCTGGCAATGCTTGGACTTGATTTGCTGAGTCCAAGAAGAAAAGTCAGATTTTTGAACAAAAGATCCTTAAGAAAATTCTGGTCCCCAGGCTTTTCATGCTAGTGTCCCATGAAGTTCACAGAAAGAAGGACAGAAAGTAAAGACAGGAAAGGCTGTGACTTACTTTTGGATGTGCTATTGCATCCTGTCTTTCCTTGTTCCACAGAAACCACGGGTGTTGACATGATTCGGAGAATGCAGAGCCTGACTGATCGCAACACTGTTTTCTCTCCTGCTTTAGGCTGTCATGCAAGTCTTTTGTGACAGTGCTTCTGAGAGACATAAGGAAGGACAAGTCTTAGGTAATGTTTTTTTATGTTTAAGTTTCATTGAAGTTTCAGCTTACTTGGGTTTGAAATTCACAGTAAAGGCAATCTGAGAAGAGACAAAGGCATCTGCTGCTTACTGTCAGTATTTCATTCTCATCCAAATCATTGCAGGACAGGTTTGAAACTCAACTGACATCTTCCTGAGGTGTTGACACTGCTTGATAGTTCCTCATCTCTGTGAGATTAATAGAGGGGGAAATACTATGTTTTTTCTTCCCCCTGGCACTTTGCTCCAGCGTTTCTGTGTTTTGGAGGCAGGTAGTGCATCAGGCTGAGCCACTGGAAGACGGGCTGCAAGTATTTTGGGAGCAGCCGCTCTCCACGAGACTGGCTTTGAGAAACAACACGGTTTGGAAGTTGATCTGTGCATAACACACGATCTGAGGCACGGGAGGGTTTGCACAGCACGACAGGGACTTTGGTTCCCATGACAAACAGCCTCCTTTTGCAGCTACCGTGCCCTGGTTCATTTTCAGGCGCTGCACAGCCCAAGGGCTCTGGGAGAGCACCCTGCAAGGCTGACCCCGCCGGGGGCTCCCTCCCTCACACACCAGCCTGCGTGGCCTCACTCCTGCCTTATCCTGGCAGAGCCAGGAGCCAACACCCAGGAGTTCCAAACATCCCTCCCTGCTGTGCAGAACAGGGGGTTGGCAGATGAGAAATACCTTTTTGAGGCTTTGTGTGCAGGCGCTCTCCGAGATGGGCGACCTCAGGGAGACTCCAGAAACAGTAAAAGGCAGAAATCTTTCAGCTGGTGCCATTTAATAATGAAAACACATTTCAGCTCCTCATTTGCAGCCACATGGATGGGCTGCCTTTTTCACTTGAGAAAGAAATCTTCCAGAGAGGAAGAATTAACTGCTGTTTTGGAAAGAGTTTTGCTACATGAGCTGTAACAAACTGACAGCACTATGAAGCTATTTATAGATCCGTAGTTTCAGACCAGGATGCTCAATAAAGGCTGATGAAGTAGATTTATTATGTGAAATTAACTTAACTTAAGCAAAGGCATTGTTTCTCTGGGAAATCTGTTTTTTTTTTCCCTTTTCTTAAGCAGTTCTTCCAAGCAATACTTTGACACCTGAATTACTTCTCCAGTGCAATGGGAATGAGGAAGGAGGGGAGTGTCCTTGATGCTCCCATTGGCACTAAATGGGAAGTCACACACTGATAAACTAAGGGTGAAGACAATTTCTTTGGAGAGTTCTGGTCCTCAGTAGTGTTCATATACACTCTTTGGCTCTGCTGCTTTCCACATGGTGACTACTGACACACTCCAGTTACCTTCCCTGAGGTCAATAAACCTTTCTCTGGTTCATTTTGGGAATAGAAGCAGTGAGAATTTTCACTGCTTTCCTCCTCTTTTTTTCTCTGTCAGGGATGAGACTTAGCCCATCTTCCTACTTTCAGTGCTTTAGTTTGATCACTAGGCATTGTCCATCTCATCCAGCTGCCAAAATTTGCCTCGTTGAAAATCTGCATCCCTCCTGTCCTTGAAATGACACACTGGATTTGCTTTGCTGCTTTCCCAGAGGTCAGCTGTTCCTGGGAACAACATGGGAAAGCTGTGCCTCTGGCAGCAGTACACATCTGCTGGCATGGGCTGTGGCTGCGTAGGCATCCCTGCTCCTCACCGGGATGCTGCACGCCAGCGTGGGGATGAGCTGCTTCTGCTGGAACTGCCCCCCGGTGTGCAGTGAGTGCCTGCTGCATTCGACACAGCACGTGTGGAAAAGCTGCAGGATTTGCAGGTGGTGCCTTTGGCACTGAAGGTTTTGCCCACAGGTACAGACATAGCATCAGTTCTTTCAGGAAAAGACTTCTACAGCTGGGAAAGTGGTAAAAAATATTATCTGAAATGTCTAAACATTGGGCAATTTACTAATGAGATATATTTGGTATGTTGGCCCACAGCTTTTTCACACCCAAGGCTTGCTGTGAGCATTACAGTTCTTCCAATGTAACAGGGCAGAATAAGACATTATTTCTTCTAAATGTGTAGATATAAAAAATAAAGGTCTTTTGGCAAAGGAATGCTGTGCTATTCAGCAAAGAGCTAGAGCAAACCACTTACTCCACCACAGAAACCTAGCAAATGTGTTTCCCAGCAGAGGAATGTATCTTGGTAAACTAAATCTTTTGCCTGGCCCAGATGCAACAGTGATTAAGAAACTAGAAAGCTTTATAGCTGTGTCTGTTTACACAGGTCAGAGGGTCTTTGTTCAGTGTGGCTAATTATGTTGATTCTCCGAAATTTAGAGGCAACATGAAAAGGATGCTGGGAGGAGCTGTGATGACCATGGATATTAAGGAAAAAAATTCCTCTTTGAATGGGTTGTCAAGTATTGGAACAGACTGCTCAGGGAAGCAGTTGAGTCACCATTCCTGGAGGCGTTTAAAGACTTTTAGATGTGGCACTTAAGGACATGATTTAGGGGTGGACTTGGCAGTGCCAGGTTAGTGGCTGGACTAGATAACTTTAAGGGTCTTTTCTAAGCTAAACGGTTCTGTGACTTTATGACAAGAGTAACAATAATTGGGAAATTGTGCTGCACATCACTTCGTTCTTTTGGTTACCAAGTAATTGGTTTTGCATAAAATGTTCACAGTATTTACCTGAAGTCTTTGTACAAACACAGGAAAAGTCCTTTGAAGGCTCGCTGGAAAGGCAATTTGGATATTTTATTGTTACTAAAACCCTCCTGACTGAGTTTATGCTGGTATGTACAGGCCATTCAAAAAGATACCTTCTAACAGGAAGAAACCTTTACACAAGGGAAAAATCAGTGTAAAACATGATAAAAACTGAATTGTAGGGAAAAAAAGAATCACAGAAAGATTTGATCTGTCCATTCAAGTCAAAGATTTGTATCTGGCTTTGTGTATAGCTTCAGGCATGCCAAATTTTCCTTTTTAAAAATCCTACCAATTGGTACAAAGGAGATTTAGCTCCTTGCAGCAGGAGAACTGCATGAGTAAAGAGTTATGTGGGGCTCCCCGAGTCCATCCTGCCAGAGAGATGACAGAGCAGCCTCCTGGGTGAGTGTGGGCAGTGCTCTTTGATAAACGGCCTGAATTTGTGGGTAGCCAGCAATAAAAACTGGCAGATTTACATTCTTTTGAGCCCCCAAGCAGTCACCAGGGAATATGCCCAGCTTAAAGCATTTCAAAATTCATGAACCAGAATCCCAAAATCATTGTGGAGTTTGTGTAAAGTAATGATTAGGAAAAAAAGTTGCGATCCTTTGCTTTCGGATGCTTTAACCTATATATAACCACATTTTGTTTGTTTGTTTGTTTGCTTGTTTTCCACTGACCACCTGCAGTTTGTCATGAGGCTCACATCTCTCACATTAACACCCAGTTCTACCAGAATAAGAATTGAAAATGTGAGTGCTCGTGGTGAAACTCATGATAAAGCATCCCTGGTCCTCTCCAACACTTTGGGGAAGAGGTTATGCACTGTTTTGAAGACCTAGAGTCAACCCCCAGTTTTTGCAGTGTGGCTCATTCTAATCAGTAAGATATTCATGTTTTTCACTAATATTGCTGTACAGTCTTCAGCTCCCAGGGGCTGGAGATGCCACTGTTGCATTTGATGTAGACAGGTGCAGGTATTTCTGTACTAATCTTGCCACTGGCTTTTCAGCCCAAATCTACCAGAAGTCCGTAATCATCCAGACTGGGAAAAGTGAGTTGGATTCCGTTCGTGCCCAGGCTCGCACTCCATGAGCTGACTTCATGCATGTCCCTGCTCAGCGTGAGCTCAGCATCGCCGCTCCCCGCCCGCATTACCGCCAGCTCTCACTTGAGGGCCACAGATCTTCAGTTTAGCAGCTCCTGCCTCCGTCAGATTTATTCACTTGGAAAGGGAGCGGGATCGCTCTCCGTCTCGCGGTAGCATTAATTTTCAAACAGAAGGCAGGGTGATCGATAATCTATTCTTCTGGCAGTTTTACTTGGTTTATTCCTGTGTCAGATATTAGTTTCCTCAGCAGTTTTACCACCTGCAGGGTTGATGTCATCTATTCAGCCTGGCACGACCATTGGCCTGTCCCTAATTCTTGTGTGTCACACCAGGCTCCAAGTGGCCCTGAGCCACAGCAGAGCTTGGCATGGTAGGTAAGATTAAATAATTATGAGCTGCATGTAATTGGCCGTCCATGAACTAAGCAATCACTTGTGATTAATCCCAAAGCATTCAGAAAATGCAGCTGTTTCCATCTACCTGTACAGCTCCGTTAAGTTAGGGAGCTGCAGGAGCTGAACCCAGCAGCTCTGCTTGTTACAAGCCGTGTTGTGGCATGTTACTCATTTGGTGAAGGAACAGAAAGGTCAGATTTTGAGGTCCTTATTTGGAAAGGTTAAATACAAAAGGCCTACCTAGTAAGAGCACAGGTTTAGTTTTTGTTTCAGCACAAAAAGGGATATTGTCAAAGTAAAAGCACCTGAAATTAATGACATGAAGGGCTTAAGGTCATGATTCTATTTTCCTTATTCAGAACAAAATTAGCAAAAGTTGCCAAACAGTCCAAGAAGGATTCCTCTGCAACCACCTAAAGCATAGGCTGCGCGTGGCAGAGGAACTGCATGTACTTCTGACTTTCCAGTTCTGACCAAGGAAGCTGGCTGTCCCTCATGCTAGGTCTGTCATTTAATACTGTTTGAAACCATAGAACATAATGTAGTTTTGTACTGTTAAGCAGTAGCAGACAGACAATGAAAGAAAAAATGGGCAGTCTCTAAACTCTTACAACAATCACATTTTTGTGGTAGATATTCTCTGTATTTCTCTTTCTCTCTTGTTTTTCAGAGTATTTATGTACATGGAAGAGGAACCTCTGTTTCCTGAGAGATTATCTGTCCCTGCTGCTTATACCCTGTTTGATGTCATGATCTTGGTTGCTGTGGTAATGATTAAGCTGTCATCAACAGATTCAGATGGGGAATAAGCTCTGGGAGAAGATGATAAACATTCCTTCTTTTATGCAAATGTGCAGTTAAGAATGGCAAACAAACAAACAAGCAAAATGTAGAAGCAACCTCCCTTTCCCCTCCCAATTCACTATTCAGACTGAGCACGCTGTGTTAAATACACACATTTTCCCCAGGGGGTGTCTGATGGTGCCTAGAAAGTGTCACCCACTGCCGTGGAAGAGGCAGAAGGGAGCCAGAGGCCAGTGAAGGTCTCCTCATCCCTTTGGCTTGAAAGGGTACAAATTCCAAACTAGACGCCAGAACCCCTTTAGTCCTGAGCTTTGAGCAGGTCATGACAGGTGCAATAAGTTGCACAGGTAAGTAAGAGCAGCACTTTTTTTGTGAGTGCAAACAAATATGCAACAGGCAGAGCACCAGAGCTGTGTCCTCTGCCCTTAAATAGCTGCCCAGGGTTGTGTCAAGCACAGCAAGGCACAGTGGGAGAAGTGATGCTCCCAGACATTAGATGAGGTTATGTTGACTCAGGAAAATGAAATGCCTCCCAGAAGTATCTTTGGATTTAATTAATATGTGTTCAGAGTAGATGGCTATTCTCCAAAGAGGACTGGTGTTAACCACCACCTGATTGCATCTGGAATTGCACGGGGGATTTCTCAGTGTTTGGTGAATATAGATGGGGAGCGGGTCACCCAGGTTGTGTATTTGTAGTTGTAATTAGAAAGACAAACTGTGTGGGAAGAGAAAGTCAACAACGATCCTGATAATGAGTTTAATACTGCTGTGCATGTCTGCTGTGTTCTTTGAAGTCTGCAGTGCTCCTGTCGCAGTGGTGGGTGTAAATACCTTACAGTAAGTCAAACCCAGCTACTAGGAGTTTGCAGTCCTGGCAGCACTAATGTCTCAAACATAGTCTGTACTCCTGAAAGGGTCAGAAAATGCCCAAGAGGGAACAAACTAAGGTTGTTTTCTCATTGGAGAACTCCCCTAAAATTTTGGGGGTTTTTTTCAGCATCTCCTGGATATAAAGCTCAAAGCCTTTAGCTGCTTGTTACCTTCAGCCAAAATTATATACCCAGCATAAGGAAAAGTTGATATGTGACTAAGCTGCTCTTATTCGGACATCAATAGGACATTATAAGGCATCAGGGTTATATAGATGAAGGGTGATATCAGGAAAATCTTTCTTGAACTTTTAAAATAATTCCTGATGCTTCCAGAAACGTGTTGAGGGAGTTTCCACTCAAGAAATATGTGCTGCTTCTTTGTCTTTTCTGATGACAGCTTCTCAGAGAGGGCATGGCCTGGCACATGTTTTGAATCAGGGACTTCACTCTCTTTGGATGATGCTGGGAAACAGCACAGAGAATTAATTTTGGATGTCATTTTTGTTTCCTGATGCTATTTGGGGGCATTATGGGAATGTTTGGGTCCCAGGCTTTAAAAACCCACCTACATCTTACTCTTTTCCCTCGCTGAACATTTTTAAGACACCTCCACAGTAACTTTTTTAAATGGCAAAATGTTGTACTGCAGGGTGAAAACAAGCCCGTGCACAAAGGGGAGGGGGTGAAACTAAACGTTGCACTAGGTTATTCCTTGCATTTCTAATCCATAGCACACAGTATTGTAGTATCTGAACTCCTGCCTCTCTGCAGAGGGGAAGGAGACAGATTGCATCAATGTGCTGCAGAATATCAACACTTGTCCATCATGCTCTTCTCACACCTTCACATGCAAATGCACAAGAGCAGTGAGAGAGGAATGCAACCACACAGGCTCAGGAGGGATCTCAGTCCCCTGACCCAGAACAGCACCTTGTTTTCTGGTGTCAGCTCCCGTGAGCTTTTCTCAGCCCAGCTACTCTGTACAGCCACATAGAGGTGAGTTCTTCCTCCTTTGGATGAACATGCAGTTCATATACACAAAACACAGACATGGTGTTAGCCAGTCACCAGGCATCCGCAGCCATGAGAAATACGTTCTCATTCAATAGCAAGACAAAGCAAACTTTCCTTTCCTTTGTTTTTGACAGGGGCTGAAAATAGATTTAATCTCGGATTTAGTCAAAAGTGCAAGGCTCTATCTGTCTTCTTGTTTTATGCTATACAGTCTTTTCTCTTGCAAGTTTTACAGCTGCGTAATTCCACTGACTTCAGTAATTCCACGGAATTCAGGGGAATTCTTATTTACAGCAAGAGCAAGAGAGGCAGCAAAGTCATTCACAGGAGTACGTGAGAAAGCCAAACAGTATGAGGGGGGCCTCTCCTCAGGAACTGGTGTTATTCCATCAGAAATATCACAGGGATTTCTTACACGGCCTCCTTGTTCCCACTGCCTTTTAAATGCCACACTGCAGATCTTGGTGGTAGCAATGGGACACGCAACACTTCCTGTGGCATCCTGGAGAGCAAAGAGTTATCACTGGCAGGCCAGGGAAGGGGAACAGGAGAGGCTTGGTCCCTTGGCAAGGCTACAGAGTACCTTGTGTTTTAATGACAGAGGCTGTCAAACACTGCACAGATATGCCTCAGAATTAATATATTAGCTGTTAGCACAAAAGGTCCTTGTCCATGACTAGGAGATGTGGTTACAGAAATAATGCAAATATTGATAGCAATTAATCATGGGACTCTCAGTGTAGTTTTCCCTTACCCTTATATCCTTTTTTTTCCCTTTTTTTTCTGAGAAATTTTTTTCACAATGTCATGTCTTTAAAAAATCAGTGGCTTCCATGATAAGTCTTTGCACTTGGAAATTTTATCTTCATCGTCCTTTAGTCCAGTGGTTTAGTTCTTGAGGGTACAAAGACTGCCCTATGTAATGAATGCTTCATGTGTTTTAGAAAATTTTAGTAGATGAGTTCAGAAGCAGAAATTGGCAGGGAGAATGGTCACAGCAATGGTCCCATCCAAGGGGCTGAAGGCACGTGGGTCAGTTTTGGTGGAGTGGCTTAAGCAAAGTGAGGTTCTTTGGGGGGTTGCAGACCTCTCACATTCCTTTCCTGGCTGATGTAGGAGCAAGTTTGCTACAAAAAGTAAGAGAAAAGTGCTGCTGACACCTAATTCTAGGGACAGTCCATGGCTACTGGTCACTTAACGACCTGCCAACACCTTGCCAACTGGCAGGGGAGGTGCTGCTTTGCACCTGTGGGAGAGCTCAGCAAACGCTCATTTTCTCCCAGAGGCTGCAAGCTCCCGAGGAGAAAATATTCGCAGTGTCAAACCCTCTTACTCTCCAAGTCCCCAGGCCTGTGTGTGTGGTTTTGGTCGGCTGGCAGGTTTTCGGTGCCTCAGCACCCCTGGTCAGAGCAGTGAACGTGGCTCAGATGGCAGGACTGCCCACAGCCCCCAAGCCTGGTGCATCTACTTCCTGCTTTTTGCAGCACGGGAGAGGTTTGATGGATCGCCTTTAGTTCATGCAGTAAACATATCCCATTAAAATCAGTCTTCTGAATCTAATGTTTTTCTAATAGATTGCTTTCCTCACATCTGAACATATTTAACTCGTAGTAAAGGGTTCAGGCCTCTTGGGAGGACTCCCTGTTATTTGGCATCTTCTTAGCGTGATTAGAAACAGATCTCACAGGGACAACTTCCTCTGTATTGGAGCTGTTTTGTCAGATGCCATTCATGCCTTGAAATGGGAGGTTTAATCAGGTTTCCTCGTTCTGAGAATCGGATGGAAGAGACGAAAAGCTTTTCCCTTTTCCCTGCTGCAGCCTTGTATTCCCGTGCACTGTCTTCCATGTGGGTTCCCGTTACCCTGCACCAGAGGTTTGCCTTGCAGAAATGCACACGAGAGGGGTCATGTCCCAGCTCTGCTGGGGCCCTGAGGGCAAGCAGCTGGCACAGAGCCGCTATTCCTTTTCCTCTCCTCCCACCTTGCTGGAAAAATATCCACTGAAATCCATGTCTGGCAGAGGGCTGGTGCTACCCCTGGACTACCCAGACGTAGGGCGAGGGAGATGGATTGCTAAAATACAGCCCGGAGGCAGATAGGGGCTTTGACAAGATGTAAAATTGTTTGACGTCTTGGCTGGGGCTGAGGGACCTTTAGCAGCACAGCGCTGGGGACTGGCAGAGCTCAGCAAATGCTGCTGTGTGTCACCCTTGGTTCTGCCATCCTTTCCAGGTAAGGAAAGAAATGTCTCAGGTGAGGGACTGGGAACCTCGGTGGTGAATCCAAGAGACAGGGACATCTAAGAGCACTGTTTGTTCTCTCTGCCACACTCAGAACTCACCAATCATCCTGGGCAGGTCCTACTACTCCGGGCTTTGAAAGTGTTGTTTGTTTGTTTGTTTGATTTGAGGAGAAACCCAAAAGACATAATCACCATACTGCCTCTATCTCTGTGCCAAGCAGCAGCAGAGATGAGTCGATTACACCAATCCCCCTCAAAGTATGGAGCTTACAAGACAGGTAAACAATTATCCAAGGATTTTTGTATCAGAACAAAGTAAATTCTCTCCCTCTAATTTCTTCATTAAAGGAACATTTTTCTTTCCTAGTTTACTCAGGTTTACTCTGTGCTGACGTACTGTTTATCTAGATTTCATCTCCATAGGGTTACCTTGCTGTTCTGTAAGTATAAGTATGTCCAGCAAGGCAAAATTGATCCTGAGATTTAGTGTTTTGAAGACTGAAACTCAAACCACAGCTTCCATGTGTTCAGTGTAGCATCCTAGCCCCATCAGTGTTATGCATGCTTCACTCCACGCAGCTCAAAAAAGCAGCTCAAAAAGAAAATAAATTATTCAGACTGAAAGTCAGAGGACAGCAGGTTTCCAGAGTTGCCAGAATTTGATTACTCCTTGATGCCTTCATAGAGGCAGCATTCTGAGGGACAGTTTTCATGTAAATACTGTCTCCTTCAGAGTCCTGGGGGCTTTAGTAGCTCACCTTCTTCCAGGTGAAAAACAATGCACTTGGTTTCTGTTTTTCTGGTTTCTATATGTGATAAGGAAAATAGAAGGAGTGATATTAAAGGGAAAGAAGATAGAAACCACAGAAGATCTCAGCATGAAAAAAAATTATGAATTTTAAAATGAAGCTCCAGATGTGTGTTTGTTGATTAAGTAGTAAATATCTCAAGAGCCAGGAATTCACTGTTTATGTGCAGATCCAGAAATGCTGAGACGAAAATCAAGAGATTGCTTAGCAAACACCTTGCACCAGGTTCAGCTCCAGTCAGTGGATCTGGAGTTCTTATGATCTGTTTTGTTGTCAACATTTGAGTCTGATGCTGAATTTTTTGGCTGCTATTCCACAGGAATCTGCTGCGTGAGCAGTGTGGAGGGGGGCATACGGGTGTGCTGGCTGGTGGGTGTAGAGAGCAGTTTGATTATGCTAAGGAGAGATTCGTGTGGCTGCAATGACACAGCTCTAACCAGCTCCCGGCTGATTCCACACTCCTGCCCCCAGGTGCGTGAAGATGCAGTGGGGTTCTGGAGTCCCACGGAACAATTGTGGGGGTTTCTCTCCTTTCCCTTCACTGCAGCTGTGATTTTGGCAGTTTAATCAGGCACCAGAGAGAACTCTGATGAGCAGGGGAAAGCAGAGGAACTTCAGAACGTCCTTACAGAAATCATTCAGATCCATATGCTATGCCTGAGTTGATTCTGGATCTGGTTTCCCTGTCTGAATCAGGCACAGATAAGTAACAAGGATCCCTCTAGAACCCAGTTTATGCAGGCAAAAGCTGAGATAATAATGCTGTCCTCCTCCAGAAGGCAACTTGAGAAAAAGAAAACAACCAACCAAACCACAGCCTTGTAATAAGAAGATTTTTTTTTTATTATACCTTGATTTGCCATTCCTCCTTTCCCAGTTTTTGGTTGAACACTTTATCATCCACACCTGCATTAATCTAAAGTTATCTATTGTCTGCTAATTTCTTCGAAAAAATCTTTGCAAGAATTAGAAACTTATTATCATAAATGCTGATTAGTGGCACGGTATCTCAAACTGAATGGCTTTGTCCTTGTGACTGATTGTATCTTCTGACTCAAGGCTACGTGTAGCTGCAGTTGAGAAAGCAAAAAGGAAACCAGATTCCAGTGATTGTTTCAATGTAACTGCTAAAATATACACCTAGAAATCAAGGGAAAAGCTTTAATTTTCTTCAGAGTTACGGAAATCAGATACAAAGAATGAGAAGGTACTTTTCCACTTTAAGTGTGCTTTTTCTGTTCTGATGTGTCACTTGACATATGTCAAAATAATGTAACTGCAGTGGAATTTCAAATCAGGGAGCCACTGAGTGGTTTGGTACAGCAGTAATTGTTTCCTTTTCAAGTTCTCAAGCATAATTATTGTGAGTGACAGCGATAAGTTTTAGCTGAGCTATCAGTTGCCAGAAGGGCTATGTCATGACCCTCGTTAGTGATGATGTTGGACCGGTGAGGTTCCGTTCAAAGTGATACAGGGTAATTGCTGCTTACCCCAGTGGGTGTGCAGGACAGCAAATCTGGAATAAAATGCTGGGGAGAAAAAGGTGTTTTTTTGAGCTGACATTCTGTTTAACAGAAAGATTGCTTAGAACAAGAACCCACAGGCTCCTGGATCAAGACCAGTGCTGAGCAGAATAAAATCTCGATTGAAAACTAGAATTGCAGTTCTCAACCATACGCTGATCATTGCGTTTTAAAACCAGTTCCACCAAAAAAATTCCTTAGATGGAGCCGCTCCTGAGACAGACAGCACTGGTTGCGTATGAAAGCTGCAGAGCTGTGAGGTCAGCATGGTACCTGCCCACTTCTCACTGCTGAGCTCTGGGAAGGGCTTTGCATGCTAGAAAAGCCTTGCTGAAAGAGGTGCCCCCAAACCACTTTCTCAGGAGTCCTAAAAGTCAGTACCTGGCAAACACAGGGAAAGAGAAATTTGAGGCAACACGCTTAAGGCCACTAACAGCCCATGACACAGATAAAATAACAAGAATTAACAATGCTGAAAGCAGCATTAATCTTAAATACAGGGTTAAAAGTGGCAATAAACACACCGTTTCCCAGACTGACTGAATAATTGGATGAAGTGATCAAGAGAAGAGGGGGAAAAATTTGCTATACGTCAACGTTCTTCCTAATCAGAGCAGATTCATTACAGCTGGCTCTAAATTACACTGTCATTTGGACATCACTGAGAGAGGTGATCTCGTTGCTCTGTTGCTGAGGAGATCTCCAGTTAGGGCCTAGGCAATATGTTGGGCCTATTAGTGATTTTTAAGAAATATGTCTCCTGCCACGCTGCATGCCTGGCTGCACGCACAAATATTAAAGCTGCACTGAGGAGAGAGCAGCCCTGATGCAACAGGTGCACTCGATTCTCCTGATGGTGTAAACTGTTAGGAGCCTGCTGGGTCTTTTGGGTGAAAGGTCAGGGTGGAGGGGAAACAGCTGCCCCTTGTTAAATAATTAGTGGGTGATGATTAGGGGAGGAGATGAAAAGCCAGTAGAGCCTTCCTGAGGGCTGGTGTTGGCAGGTGACTGGGAAAGGGTGAGTACTTTTTTTGGGAGGCTTTTTTGGAGTTTTTCTGTCTGGGCTTTTTTGTTTGATTTTTTTTTTTGTTTTTTAATAACTTCTACATAATAGGCTAGAGATATTTACCAAGTGTAAAGTATCACTGTGATAGGGCTGAGAGTCTAGGGCCTATTTTTCAGCCCTCTGAAGAGAACGCTCTCTTCTCCTGTAATTGGAGGCTCTAACTGCTAATGCTAAATGCTGCTGGGTTGGCTTGCTGGAGTCAGTACAAAGAGAGTCTGCCTGCTTTCAGGAAGGTTTGGGAGCCTTTGTTTTGCTTTTTTACTGTGAAAAATGCAGAGTAGTTTTCTGTCTGTGGCTTCTTTCTGCTAAGAAGTTGTGGTCCCTTCCTCCTCTTCCATGGTGGCTCTTCTTTTCTTCCTGGAGTTATCCCAATCAGCAGTGACTGTGTTGGGCCTCTCAGCCCCGAACCACTGCCATTTCCAGGGCTATGGGGATGAGAGAAAAGACATGCAGTGCTAGCTGTGATCCTAGGAGCCATTCCTTGGTTTCTTAGAACACTTTAAACTTCTGCTTGTGGCTGAAAACATATTTTGGCAGACTTTTGTGGGGAGCAGGGGCTGCCTTGGTAGGTGGAAAACACTGCCCATTTGGAGCTCTGCATCACAGTATCCCCGAGCATCCTGGACTGCTAACACACTATCTGGATTCCTTATGAGTGCAGCTTTCCTGCGTGGAGATTTAGGAAGCATCGTATGAGAGATAATTAGAAGAGGTTAAGAAGCAAGATACAAGGAAATTGGCATTTCTCTCTAATAGAAATACAATTGTTCAGATTAAACTGAAGAACTATGGGTAGTCACTAATTCATTATTCTGAGAGGAAAATAAGCTCCCAAATTGCATATAGTGGAGTACTTGGCTTGCTGAGCACTTTCCATAATGACTCATTTGTAATATTCTGCCAGTGCAAGGAGGGGAGGGGAGGATGATGTTCCTAACTAGACATGCTCTGTCGTTTCCTGTATTGGCAATCGTATTGTAACTCTTAAGTTGCAGATGGAGGAGGACTTGATAAAAGCTTTGTGATAAAAGGAGGGGAATGTAATGCTCTTATGAAAATAACCTTGAAGGTAAATGAAAACCTACATCCATCCAGGTGCGGGTCTATTAAATGTTCCCTTGGTACACATCACAATAGAAACATTTAAGCAGGCAGTGTAGCAAAAATTGAAAGAAATATTAAGTGTCTGAAGTCACTGTATCGCCTCACTTTTTGCAGGGCTATTTTTGTGTCAAGCAGGTTAATTTTCATGGTTTTAGTGGCTCTCTTGGTAGTGAAGCAGTTCTCTTGTCCTGCGGTCAGGTGGAGAAAATATAACTTCAGAGATACAGGGCTCTTTCTACGTAAGAATATTTAATTTCTTTTCAACTTTATAACTGTGTGCCATTACTTAACTATGAGCATTCAAAATGTTTCCCTGTACTGCCTCAATTGCATTACCTATTGTCATTTTGGAAAGGCATGTCTGACCTTCTGGGCTTTTTCTTTAGAGGTGATTTATTTGCAGCTGGCTATTAACAAGAGGTGATTTTAAGAAAATATAAGAGAGGCAGGGGCTTAGGGCAATGGGAGAAGGAACAAGAACCCAATAAGGTGAAACTCAAATGGAGGTGGAGTTTTGGATGTGGGCCCTTTTCTATGGCTGTTAGAGTGGTGAGAGGTGTGTATATATATATATATTTATATATATGTGTATATAATGCCTTAAAATCCCTTAAGCAACCATGGTGTGAAATAGTCTAACTTGGGCAGGTTATAGCTGAGTTTAATAGTGCTAGAATGGGAAACTTGGAGCCTGAAGGTAGGGATGGAAAAGTCCATTCAAGTTTCTGCCTCAGTACCTGAGAGGGTGCCCTGTCCCTAATGTAGAGCACGGGGGACTTGCACAGTAATTCTCCTGCCATGGGACCTTAGCTGTGGAGGAAACCTGGAGGGATGCCTGGTGTGAAACAAATACACTGTGTTGAAGGACAGAGCCCTGTGAGCTGGACAGTCCATCCATGGCTCAGGGTCTGGGAGAGCCTGAGGGCTCCCAGAAATGTGTGGGCAGCCCCAGGGCCTTCAAAGACAGAGGCATGGGGAAGACACAGGTGCTTTCCTGCTCTCTGAACACTGAGGGGAATTACTGCCAGATCAACATGGATTGTGGCTTTGTGGAGAGAAAAGGGAGGATGAACTATCAGCCTGAGGCACCATCCTGGTCCTGTATTAGCTCCTTCTTTTATGTGAAAGAGGGAAAGGACAGGAAAGGGTCACTCCAAAAGTAGGTGCCATCTTTTAGCTTTTATCCCACGGCAGAATCTCTAGAAAGGACATTTTCTGTGTTTCTATGTGTGTTATTTCTAGTAAGGTAAACTGTCAAAAGCCTATGGACAGATGCTTAGACACAAACATTTCATAGAATCACAGAGTACGTTGGGTTGGATGACTTAAAAGATGACTTAAGTCATCTGGTTACAGCCCTCCTGCCATGCGGAAAAGGTGAAAGCATTCTAAAAAAACAGCCTTGGCAGTGGGAATACCTTTCCTGACTGCTATTTCTCTCCTCATTAAAAAAATCATGACTCTCCAAAGCTTCTATCAAAGCTGCTACTACCCAGCAGAAGCTGAATGCAGATCTGCCTTCCCAGAATGACAGTAGGCAGTGCAGTCGAAGTAGTGCAGAGAAACATTTTAAATGCTGGTATTTAAGTAACGGCACACATAGCTATGAAGTTGAAAAGAAGTAAAAATTATGACTGTCACACAAAGATATCGCTTTAAGGTGGAATAATAAAGAAGTGAGTGACTCTTGTGTGAGTGGTGGTAACAAGGCAATATTAGTCATGATTCCATGGCACAGTCAAGAGACATTTCCATACATTTTTACTAGGAATACCAAGGCATCTTCTCTGAAGCTAAAATGAATAGAGGAAATTACAAAAAAAACCTGATAATATGTACATTAGAAGATTTGAGGTGCCATCAAATCAATGTCTCCTCCCACAAGCTAGTACTGCACAGAAACAATACGTATGAATATGATGGGGTTTTCCTGTTTTTTTTTTTCCTTCTGCCAAGTTCCTGGGTAATGAAAAGTGAAAGTAGTCTTCATTGATACATGTGGAGGTTTTGAAGCAGCTATAAGGGCTCAAAATGGCTTGTTCAGAGTTTAAGTGTTGCTGCGTGCCCATAAATTTCTGTGCATGGACGTGGCCCTAACACTGGAAGATGTGGTCCCATGATGAATGATAGCAATAAAAGTAAATTTTGTCAGCATTCAATTCTTATGTCTCATTGATACTTTAATCCTTTACTGATAGTAAATTCCCTAGTAAGAGCAGTGATGAGATTTAGTACCTCCCAGCAGCCAGTGCTCTGTGGCCATCCCTGAAATGGCCTAGTTAGTAATGATACTAGGAAACATTTAGAAGAAAGAAATGCCCTGGAGAGTGAAATTTTTGCGTACAGAAAGTGCTCTAGAAACCATGCTCTAGAAACCATAGAAAAATGGTTTTGCGTTGTTCTCAGTACCTTGGTATCAGGATATTTGGACTAAAGTGATTTCTAGTGGCTTCTGATCCCTTCTGGGTCATCATGCTGTCAGGATCTCCGTTTCTATCTTGGCAGGTTCTCACAGGACTGGGCACACTTCGAATTTCAGTGACCTTGGATGTGTGTGTGGGAAATGCACTCAAAGTGAAACATTAAATTATGTTTCTAGGTAAAAGCCTGAGGTGCTGAAGCCTAGTTGCAGTACTTGGGGTGCAGTTTTCATGAAGATCTTATTTTAAAATAAGTCAGGCACTTATTTTTCTTAAAAAGCAAGACATAGCATTTATTGTCCTTTCTCTGTGTTTCCTTTCCTCAAGTGCTTGTACGGCCTATTTTCTGTAGAATTTGAATGTAGCACTTATGTTACTTCCTTTTCAGTACTATTTTTAAAAATAAAATTAAGTTTTGTGACTTGAGCTCAGGCTTAGATGGTGGTTCTTGACAAGAATAAAATATGAGCTTGGGTGCAGCCAAGATAAAGTATTTGCTTCCCAGAAAGTCCATCATATAAAAGTATCAGTATACTTAAGAGTAGCAGATACCTGAAATCTGCATTTAAATAGACTCATGATAGGGCAGATTACATCTCTTTTCCTCAGTGTAAAGTTAGCTGTTAGTTTGGTTTTTTCACAGCTTAAATCTGAAGTTTCGTGATGGAGGGTTGGTGGGTACCTGCAGGAACTGGGATGATTTACTTGGTTATGTACTGGATGTTGCATTGCTGAGGGAGAGTGGCAGGACTCTGAAAGAAGAAAGGGAATTGTCTTAAAGCCCTGAAATGAAATCAAATACAATTCTCAGTTCTTTTTGTCAAGAAGATCCTAAGCAAAGGGGGGACTGAAGGTTTTAATCAGACTATATATGTATAGAGCTCTATAGCTGAATTACGTGATGTTTTCAGATTATTTTTTAGTGCTGCTCCTGTATATTTGATTTATGTAATTAAGATTGAAGTGGGTGTACTTTCTGACTGCACACTCTCTGAACAGCAGCACTGTTTTGGGCCCCTGATAAAAATGAACCAAGGTGTGGGGAGTTTAGAAAAACTCTGTGTTTATGATGAGGGGAGAGGAGGAGGGCAGAAGGGAGGTCAATGCCTTGTGGCTCCTAAAAGCAGCCAAAATGAAACTGCTGGGTTTTTTTTTATTAGTCTTGCTTGAGAACAGAACCTGCTGCTCTGGTCAGCTCATGTCTGTGGCCAGGGCCACCTCCTGACCCGTGTCCATCCCTGTGTGGCTGTGGTGGCACAAGTGCCACCATCTCGGGCCTCAGCAGGTGCAGGTGGGCAGTGGCTCCTGCCAGTGTCACCTCCCTGAGGGGTGCTGGGCACCCGCACGCAAGTGGAGCTGGGCAAGGGGGAGGAGAGGGGCGTGTGTGTGTGTGTGTTTTGGTTTGTTTTTGCAGTGCAGAGGGTGCCAGGGGTCACTGCTGTCTCTGTGGGGCTGCAGGAGAAGCTGGCTTTGGGGGTTTGTGGCATTGGTGGAACAGTGTGCCAGCGCTCTGTGGGGGCACCCAGAGCAGCAGGGAGCTGGGGATGGGCAGGGCCCTGAGACAGGGCTGTTCCTGCCCGTGGGATCCAGGAGTGCTGGACTGGGAGTCCTAGGGCTGGCTCTGGGGCATTACTCCATGGTTTCCTTTACTGAAAGGGTGGTCAAGCATTGGAACAGGCTGCACAGAGAAGCAGTGGAATCATCATCCCTGGAAGTGTTCAAAAGAGTGTAGATGTGGTGCTTAGGGAAATGGTTCAGTGGTGGGCCTGGCAGTCTTAGGTTCAGGGTTGAACTTGATTTTAGAGGGATTTTCCAACCTTAATGATTCTGTGACCTCTGGGGAGCTGTGTGAGGTGAGAGGGTGCTGTGGGACAGCAGGGCTAGGGCAGGTGGTCTTTGGGTCCTGCCACAGAGTGCAGCTGCTTTTGAATCTGAACCGGTTCAAGCAGTTCCTTTTATTGTTTCCCTCAGTTAACATTTACTTACAGGCTTCCTCAGATGCTTCAGAGGAAGTCAGTCATGATGAACTGCTACAAGGCACAGGAACAGTCCAAAATATCAGGAAATAACAGTTTCTGTGACAGGAGTGGAACATGAAGCTCTGAAAATATAAAAGGGTGGCATCAAGTTTTTCCAATAATACTACTTTGAACTTTGAAATAATACTACACAGCTTAGAAATTCCTCTTCTGTAATGCAAGCTGTTTAGGATCAAAACCAGTTATTCTCAGTACTGCTGAAACCACTGTCACACTCGTATCATCGTGATGATGTTTGATGTCTGTCATGCATCAGAAGACAAACACAATTACCTATCAAGAATATCTCAGAGCTGTTTAAGAAGTCGAGGTTAGTCACAGGATGCTTTTGATGCTCCTCTTCTCCCTCACGACTGTAGAGTTTTAAGTGTAGTGAGGATGTTCTAGTTAAGGTTTGAGAGATGGTTGTTGGAGAAACAGGGCAGACACTTCAACTTACATTTCTAACAAATGACAGAGACAGTGACCTCTTGTCAAACCGTGGAGAGACGATCAGCAGTGCTGTGGGCTCTGGGAATCTAAGGTGAAAAGGTAACATTTCACTTTGGAAGAAGTGGAGTTTTTTAAATGAGCCTCGTGTTGTTTAGGTCATGTTTTGCAGTTACCATTCATCAAAACACCCTGGTTTGGATTCTGTCCCAGTGATGCAGCCCACTGCAAGAGGTGCTGCTTCGCCTCAGTAATTTTGTTTTGTGGTTTGAGGGAAAATAGCTCCTATGGTGTTAAAACTTCCTCCAGGCACGCTCACCTACACGTGCTGATGGAAGATAGAACCAGAACTGCCCTTCCGTCTTGGCTAAGAGTGCGTGTGCAACAGGTGCACAGTGTTGTACTTGGTCTATTATTTTAAAATTTGGGGGCAGAAAAGGCAAGGATAACAAGTCTGTTTTGATTATTGAGCTGCTGTTGTTTCAAAGGGGCCTTTTGAGAACCTGAATGTGTTGAAAATCCTTGAAAAGTTTACAGCAGTCCTTGGCAGATTTCCCTCTGCTTCTCTTCCCCACCCCCTTCAAAACCAAGTCCTACATCTTGGTGTTGAGATCATCAGTGATGCTCAGATGCTGCTATTATTGCTGCTGTGTTATTCTCTGGGTCTGTTTCATCAGTGTGTAAAGTCAGGCCACTATCTTTCAAATGTTTTCAGCTCCTTATTTTTGGACACAAGAGTCCCTTCAGAGACAATAGAATGGCTTGGCAAGTGCAGTGCAGCACATGTATAAGCACTTACAGAATGAGCACTTCAGTCTCATTAATATGCAAGATGGAAAAGCAGATTGTGAAAGTGAAAGCTTAGTGTGGAAAGAGCCATGCAAGAAGAAATATATTTCTATTAAGAAATATTTCGCACAGAGGAAGCAATGTTTTACAGAAACAGGCGATGCTCCAGTAGTGGGGCTTCAGAAGTGAAATAGCCAGATATTGGGAGAAAGCACTAACCCTTAGCAGTTCTACAAACACAAGAAAATTTCATTAGCAGTGTTGTGTTTTCAAACTGCGGTGTGATGGATCATTTAAGGTTTGGCAAACTCCTTTTATTTGTGAGCAAGCTGGAGTTGTAAGTATTGATCTGGATCTTTTTGTTCTGTTGGGTTTAGTGCTGTGTGCAGAGGAGAGAAAGAATAATGAACTGGGCACTAAAAAAATCCAACACTGAGGGTGACTTTTGGGAGGAGTTTGAAGCAGGAAGTCAAAAGGTTTATTCAGCTAAAAGTAAAGCATCAAATAATATGAGAAAGCTGTGTGGTCAATCTGCCAGAGGAATTTCCAGAGAAGGAAAAGGAGGAGGGATTGTGGTTGGAATAGTAGGTTTTGACCACTAGACATAATCAAATCTTCCTGATTTAGCTTTGATAGGTTATTTCTCACATGAGTAGTTGTCTCCTTCCTTCTTGTTACCCCTTTTATTTTCACTTGCTTTTTGATGATGAAACTTTTTTTTTTTTTTTTTTTGAAATAGCAGTGGTCCAAAGACTGGGCCATGTCTTTGTCAGGGAAGTGTGGAATTCACTTTGGTCTCTAATACTTTCCTCTAAAAAGGCTGTAACAGCTGTAGTATTTTGAAAATGGATTTCATAATGAAGACTCAGTGTATCATGGTGCATTCCTGAGAAAGAAGTAACAACTGATAATGGTTTCTGCTGGAAACCTGGAAATGCCATTATATGCCAGTGTGCTGACACGGGATGCACACTCACTTTGTGGCTGTTATATTACTCATGTACATAGCAGTAAATGAAGCTTTTTTCCCCCCCTGCTGCAAATTGCATGTTTACAAGCACAACACAGTAATGCGTGTGACTGATGGCTTAGGCACACCTTTGTTGGCTGTTGCTTAAAAAAATAAGCCAAAGAAATGAAACTGAGCTCAGTCTGATTGAGGTGCTTCCTCTCACGGCTGGCACAGGCTAGGAACCCTTTATGCCACCATTAGCAAGTTTTCTGGCCAGCCACAGAAAGAGAGAAATCAGCTCTGGCCAGATTCCGTCAAGACTGATAAAATCAGAAGTTTTTCACCCAACAGCAGATTATAAGATGGGCAGATGCAAGCTTGGGTGTTCCACCAAACAGAGGTGTTGGGAAACGGGGTAAGGGGCCTTCCTTCTTTTCCCTGTTTGATCCCCCAGATGTTAATGACTGCATGGAAATAAAGGCTGACTACAAACCAAATCCTGTTAAATTTGAAATTTCGCCTCACCAACGCTGCACTTTTGTTGAAGCAGGAAAAAAAATGCAGAAAAATATTGCATTTCAAGGCGGTGATTTTATCTGGAATGATATATGAAATCTAGGAGGCAGAGATTAAAGGGTTAATCAGTGTGCTGCAGACACCACTGACAAAGCAGCTCTACTATCAGCAGAACTAAAGTCAGATTTACATATTGAATATATATTGCGGTTTGAATTTTCTAGTAACAACTAAAACATCTTTTGTTTGGAGTTTCAGTACTGGCTCTCCTTTGCATGGACTCCAAGATGTGCCTATCACGAATTGAGTTCACATTACAACCTTTCAGGAGGCAATTATTAGCAATTACCTCCTTTGCTGGCTGTAGTTCCATTAAATGTTTAAGTATTTAACCTTGTCAGATCTAACTGAAACTACAAATTGGATTCAGGGGATATCCTGTCCCTTGGTCTTGCTATGGCGTGGTTGAAAACACTTGATATATTTTTTTTGTTTCTATGACTAGCCAAATGGCTCTAATATTCACAGCAATATCCAGCAACAAGTAACTTTAAAGTGCCAAAAATAACAGGCTCCATTTTAACTAAGTTTTTCAGTGACCTCTACTAAGCCCCGCATGTGGAGGAAAATGTGCAGTAAGATGTAGGTTATTGTTCCCAACACAATCCCTGCTGCAAGCTGTATTATTCTGGTACAATTTACCAGTTTTCAGTTTTGTCTGCTGGGAGAGCTTATTGAGATAGGTTTGGTTTCTGTGAAGATCCCAGGAAATGACAGCTGTACAGTGTCACTTGTCATACTTAAGCATAATGAAATGCTGGCCTGAGTGCTGCAGCGGCAAGGATAGAGCAGCCTGCTGCATTGTCTGTTCCTGTCTGGAAGGGCCGTTCCAGTCTGTGCCCTGCTTCTCCTTCCGTAAAAGTGGAAGCTGCTGCTGTAAGAGCAGCCAGGTTCTTTCAAAGTGCAGCCTGGTTCTCCTTGGGTGGGGTGCACACCTTCTGTCCTGCGGAGATAGCTGCTGCTGGCAGGGCCCGGGGGGCAGCGGGGCAAGGAAAAAGACGGATTTGCTTTGTTGTGTTTGTTTTTAAAATGCTTAGAATGAAACAAACCCAAACAAAACCCCCAAATCAAGCTGCAAACACCAAAACCTCATCCTCCCTCCACCCAACGACAAGCCCAAAACCTTCAGCTCTTTCCAGGACCGTGTTGTTCTGGCAGCTCCACACAGCGCGCAGCATTGTGAGAAGTGAGCAGATACATTGGGAGAAATTAATGAGCTGGAGGAAATCCAGGCGTGCTGCTCAGCTGAATGGGGACACAAACCTGTTTTACGCTGCACAGGGCTGTGGTGCTGAGCCGTGGCAATTTGTCTGGTCCTCAGTCTGAAGAGCTGCAGGGACTCCTGCCTTTTGTGTGCTGTGTCCTGTGGGATTGTCTGCTTTATGCCACCAGATGGTGAATTTCTGTTGTGAATGAGTGTGCTGAAAGGAAAATTTGGTTCTACACCAGCACCTTCACAACCATCTAATGGAAAAAAATGTGTGAGTGCCAGGGAATGGTGAGGGCCTGGAAGGTAAAGTCTTTACAAAGGCAGGGGAGATGGGAGGTTGCAGTACAACCTGACACCTAGGTCTCACGTTAGTAAACAAATGTTTCCTTGATGTTGATTTCCTCTTGGGACTTCTCTTCTGGTTAAAGACATGCTGAAGTGGTTTGATGGACCAGGGAACTGAATAGGAAGTGATGAACTCAAAGTCTAACTCGGTGTTTGTGTTCTTCCTTCCACATCTGATGGGGCTCAACAGTTGTCAGTATGGCTTTGGACAAATGGGAAGAAAAGCCCTAAATATTTTTAATAATAGGGTAAGGATCTTTTGTGTTTGTGAAACATTTAGTGCTAGATCTAGCATTTCATCACCACCTTTAGGCCACCCTGCAGGCCCCATGAAGCAGCTCAACAGTATGTTTAGGAAACAAAGGGAATGACAAGAACTCAGTTGTCCTGGTTGGGTGATAAGACTTGAATCTATGGTGGCTACTTGCTTTTAAAAAGGAAGCTGTGTTTTTATAACCTAGATATTTCCTATTAACCCTGTGAAGTTTGCAGGAACAAAACCTACTTGTTACAAAATCTTATCTTTTTTTTTTTGTACACTAGATTGACATAAATTTTAATTGCTTTTATTGTTTCAGACAAATTGCACAGGTTTAAGTAGCAGTGTCAGAAATTAATTAGCATGATTAACAGGGAAATATGCATAGACAGTTTTAAAGAACTTAGGTTTTGGCCTCCAGCAAAATCTTTCAGTCTTTTCATTCAAGAAATGTTCTGCCTTAGGGTCTGGATGACTCTGAGTGACAGTAAAATGCATCAGCCTTTCACCTTAAGTCGCTGGTTCAAGTACTCGGGCAGGGTTGAGGACTGAACCAGTCTGCTTTTTCCAAGCCTGGAGCTCTCCAGGGCCTCTGAAGATGGTTATAGATAGACAGGCTATAGCTCATGCTTGCTTTCTTGCCCTCTGCCTGGGCAGTTATTATAAAATGTTAGTGCTGCATTTACATTTTTAGAATTAGGCAGGAATTTCTATAGCAGTGTTAAGCCATTAAAGATCCATCACAGCATTATGGTTTGAATTTCCAACTCCTGAGAAGCAGCTTGGAGATGAGAATGTGCCTTAGATCTTTGTTTCAGATTTGCGTTCGACCAGATTTTGTACAGAAGAGGCTTCAGCATGCCCATTTGTTGCACATGAGCACGTGTTCACTATCCACATTTGCAGCGATCCTATGCCAAAATGCATTCTGTCAAAAGTGTCTTTGCGTGACTTCCCAGGCAAAATCTCTTCACAGCTATCAACCCCCTTTCAAGGGGTGGTAATGATCTCTGTGTCATGTCTGGAAGCCAAAGAAGTTGGCTTTGTTGCACTTCATCCATCTCTGTGGTCCTGGATACTATTTACTTTGTCATTCCTAAAAACACCTTTCGGGCCTTTGGGTGCTTCAGGGCAGTTGTGATTGGTGAGGGAACTGGTCTCTGCTCAGCTGTTTCAGGTGACTTGTGCAGTCATTTGTCAAAGGGCCTGTGGTGCTCACTGCTTTCCTTCCAGTCTCCCAAAGGCTCTGAGAGTTCCCTTCTCAATTAAAATTCCAGTCTGTAGAAGAAATAGTGGCTGCTGCCTTCATGGCTGTAGTAATTCCATGATTGCTTGAGGAAATAGGTGGCCAGCTGGGATGAGGATAAATCAATTGTTTGTCCTCCTGTCTTTCAAGTAAATGGTCCATTGATCACCTCTTAAGAGTCTTGTTGGACTAAGTCAAGGATCTGAACTGTAGCACTCTACTAAAATGGCAATTCATCCTGCAGCTATGCAGGTGCTATTAATGACACCAAATGGGAAAGGATATGAACAAAAAGAATTTTTTAAATTTTTTTTTTTGTATAAGGCAGAGAAGGAATGCATCCTTGAGAAAGCAGCTTTGCGACAAGTTTTCTTCTCCACAGAAAAACCTCTGACACAGAATTACTCAGCCCTGCAAGGAGGTGTAAAAATGCATTCTGTAAGCAAGCAAGTGTCCCACTCTTTTCTAGTCAAAATAGTGAGTTTTTAAATTCAAAGGTGTTATAATTTTGTTCCACCTTCCCTTTCAGTCTAAGCACTTTTTTTGATTGTATATTTTTCAAACCATTTCAGTTGTGAAGCAGGAGAGGTTACTCTGGGTTGCTATTCAGACACTTGAGTCTTGAAGGTGCAGGAAGACTCCTTCAAAGTTGAGAGCTGCTAAACCTTTCTCCTCCTAGAAAACTCCATCTATTCACCTGAACAAGCCCTTTCAAAAGATGCAGGATGCACTTCAAATCAGGCTTTCTTGTCTGGAGGACAGTGGGTTACACAGAGGTTGCATTTGAGACTTAAATGCAGGACAAGGAACAACAGTCACACCTAAGGCCTTCTCAGTGCAGATATTCAGACCTGTTCCTTCACTTTGTGTTTGGAACTTCCATTAAATTAGATCAATACTTGGCTTCTTTCCTGATGTCCTATCACACTCTGCTGAAGATATTTTCTGTGATCCATAATGAGCCTTGCTCCTATTCCAGTACTAATCACTGCCGAATATCAGCCAGGTTAAGAGGTAAAGTAGGGAGCTGGGTAGTTTGAGCTGAGAAATCTGGGCCTGAAGAGTTTGTCCCAAGTTCTTATGACTTTTCTTCATGTCTTATATTCAAGACTGTGGATCTGTTTGGTGGGGAAGGGGTTACTGGGGTTTGTTAAAAAACCCATAACAATCATATTTAGTGGCTTCATTTTACTTTCATTTCATTTTGATGTAGATGCAAAATGGTACATGCTGAGAAGTTAGTGGGGAGGAGGGAGGCATTGTGAAGGAATAGTAAATAGCTCTGGGTGAAGTATTTCATCCAGGGCAGGGAAGAGACAGTTCTCCCGTAGAGGGTTTGTGCACCTTGTTCCTCTTGATACCATGATATTGTTAGAAACTTTTCATTCCTCCATGACAGAATTTATTTCCTTTGTTTCTTCAGACTTGCACCGAAAGCAGGTGCTGTGGACTTGCACAACTTTTGTCTTTTTATTTACACCAATAGGAGCTACTGACCCTTCTCTTTTATTTGGGAAGGGATCTGTCAGCCAAAGCCAACCATTATATATATTTCATGTAAGTTCTATTTCCTAAAGTGCAAATTAGAAGCTTTTAAAGCAAACTCATCTTGTTTGTAACAATCGTAAGTGGCTTGCTTAGATGTATTAAAGCATTTATTAGTCATTAAATATTGTTGTCTAACAGCTACTGAGCTTTACAAGGATAAAGGAGACAGATATGGTCTGCAGGGTGTTATCTCAAATGTTGCTGAAATGTTGAGCACACAATTACCATCTTATTAGGGTAATAATGTTGAAAGAACTGTTCAGACATTTAATTGGTATCAAACAACATGTGATTGTCTGTTGATTAGATATCAATTGCAACAAGGCACAAGCTGACATTTGATAAGCATGGTGAGTGATATCTTGCTTTTGTTGTGCCAATTAAATGTCTAAATAGAATTATAAATCATTAGAAAATCTCTAATGTGCTTGGCAGCTTGTGAAGTGATCGTAAACATGGGGTGTTCTGCCTGTGTGTGGGAACTTGGACATTTTCTCACAGAATGGGTCTGCCTTTAGCGTAGACACTTCAGATAACCAAATACCCAGTTTAATGAAGTTATGCCATTCCTCACTAGCAAATTTAACTTGTTGAAATGGAGGTATAAATATTTATTGAGTTGAACACAGTAAAACCAGGTAATTCACAAGATCTTGCTACCCGATTTCGCCAGCAGACATGCTGTCTGAAAGTTGTTCCTTGTCACGGTTCAGTCTATGTACATCTATAACCGTATCTGCCTGCCCACTGATTTACATTTCTCCATGTAAGTTAACATTTCTTCCTTCGTTAAGTTGACTAGAGCTTTAAGACAGAGTACAACTGAAAGTCTTGGAGGAGAGAACGTAGTTTTCTTTTGCCATGCAAGCAGGATGTTATTTTCCCCACATGCTCTGTGGAACAAGGATTTTGTTTCAACCTTGAAACCACTCAGTGCATGTTATAACTGTGATGAGAGTTTAATATAAAAAGTAAGTTAATGAACGTGTAGGAAAGGGAACTTCTAGGGGAAGGAGAGAAATCTATGGGCATAAACCTTGATAAGGCTCCTCATTAACTCTTATAAACGAAAATATTTCAGGAGTTACGTTTCAGCTCAGGGCTTATTTGGTTCAGTTATACTCTCACGCTGCAGCACAGAAAGGTAAGGGCTGTGTGTTCCTGGAAATCCTGTCAGAAGATACAATGTCTTGCTCTTTCCGTAGTTATGCTCGCAAACACACCCAGTGCACCTTTCCTATTCTGAAAGAAACTCCAAAGGGAAAAGGGCAGAAAAGGAGTATCTCCAGTCAAGTTCCAGTATAGATTTCTTCTGGCTGCCCTTTGCTGTTACACTTCCGGATACAAAGGCAGAAGCTCTCAGTCCTGTGACTGACACTGGCAGCCTTTCATCTGTGTTGGGCCAGGTGAGGGTGGCCAGGAGAAGAGGAAGCGCCAGTGATCCACAGGGACTGCTTTGCCTTTTCCCCTTCTCTGTGCAGAGCTCATTCTGGCTGCCTGGGGTTTCCTGAGACAGCTGACTGCTGATTTGGGTGCCTCTCCTCTTTCATATTTGCTACCCTGCAATGGCTCTGGCTTTTTGGCCTTTGCATCTGCACTAAAGAATATACATGGTTTATAATATTTTTTTCTTCTGTGTTAACTCAGAAGGAACAAAGGAAGCATTTCGGTCAAATGACAGACGATGGTGGTGTTCGTCTGAATTCAGTTTCCCTGCATGTGCAGCTGTGTAGAGCTATCTTTCAAAATGCCACCTTATTAACTTCTCAGGCTCCTGAAGGTTGTGTCCTATGGCATATTTGCTCAGACAACCAATGCATCTTGCATAGAGCAGTGAGAATAGCTCTGTGGGTAGTGCTTTGGTGCTTTTATTTCTGTATGAAATGAAATTACATTTACTGCCTATGAAAAAAATGAATTCATCACAATGCATGAAGGCTTGTCACTGAAATGTTGTAAATGTCAACAAGTGTTTTTTATCATGATGTAATGTCAAAATTAAGTTAAAATAGCTCTATTACATGCAAATGAAATGTTTCTTTGGGAAGTGATCTATCCTGTGTCAGCTTCATTACCTAAACTGTCTTTGATTACTTTGATGTATAACATCTTGCTGTAATTCAAATACCTTAAATGAGTGCTCTGTAATCATCACGGTGCTTTCAGCAGAGGGAAGATGGATCATTACGTGCTGCAACCTGTACAGCAGAGCAGGTAGCTCTTGGCTATTGTTTGTTCAGCTGGGTTATTGCCATTTGTTTAAAACAATCTCGCTGGAGGAGCAGTCCCGTGGCTGGGAAGATGGGCAGAAGTGTGGTTTTGAATAAGTTTGGACTTCTATGAAAAGTTGTCACTAGAAGAGTTGCTGGTAACTTTGTATGAAATATTCCAAGTGCTACCGTAGCCAACAGCAATCTTGCTTTTTGTTATAGTATTGAACAGAAAGGTTATTCCTTTCCTCTTTCAGATGCTAACTATGCAAACTTCCAGCTCTTCTATGCAAAATGTTGCTTCTGGGGAGAGAAATGTACCAGATGGAACATTACAAAGTCGTTGTGTTTGATGGTTTGTTTTTTTGTGGGTTTTTTTTGTGTGGTTTGTTGGGTCTTCTTGGTGGAGTGGTGTTTTTGTTTGGTTGGGTTTTGTTGTTGTTACTGCGATTCTGTTTTTTAGTGGGGTTTTGTGGGTTTTTGTTGTTGTTTGGGGTTTTTTTTCCTGTGCTTTAAGGAAAGAAAGAAACCCAGACAGACAGGAATTCTGTGAGTTGGTTTTTTTTTTGTTAGAGAAACTTGCCTGGAATCTGGGTTCAGTCTGTGCAGACCTGTCTACTGTGAAATGCATTATGTGAAATTGTGGTGATTCACTGGTATATCATTTTAGAAGAGAAGAAATAAAACCAATCTGATGTTGGAACATTCTATTTCAATGTTTCCCAAATGGTGCTTTATTTTCTTTTGGCTGTGATTTGAATGTTTTGTCTTTAGATATATTGATACAGACTGGAGAAGTAAAAATCAAAATCAGGCTTTCCAATTCCCCTGCAAAAGTGTTTTGATTAGTCAAAAATGAATAGAAATAATCCCTCCTTGCCTTCCCACCTACAATTTGTCTTCAGAATGTTTAAACTTTAGGGGTTTTTTTTCTATATTAGATGAAGCAAGAGAGTTGAAACTGAACTTCTGTGTCCTTACTGTTGCTTTCTGCATTGCCTCAGCCCTGCTTCTCTGTGTGCCTTTTCACATTGAGCACTTGGTGCTTCACAAATATACGTAAAATAAATACATAATTGCTGCTAATTTACAGTACGTGCTGTATTCGACTGTAAAGAGTCCCATAAGTGTGTTGCTCTGTCAGCTCACTGCACTGCAGGAGGTAAGAAGTCCTTCATTTCTCCCCCTAGTCCTCTTGCAGACCAGATTTTCACCCCCATGGTGAGTTTCCCGAGTATTTGAAAGATGTTACTGGGAGTCCTTCTGACCAAGGAGTCACCCAAAATGAAGTGGTCACAGCATCTCACTGTCTCCTTACTATCCCAGGGAAAAATCTTTCCCTCAGAAAACATTGGAAAGGCACTCCTGCCTGCAGCAAACACCTAATTTCTCCAGTTAATTAGCTTAATTGTAGCTTTGAGCAACCAATCTCATGCTTGCACTGTTGGGGTAACTGCTGTGTCTATCGGAGAACCTCAAGTTCCACTTGTGGCTTGCCAGGAATGGTTGGGGAGGGGAGAAATCCTGTTGTGAGCTGCTGGAGGTAATTAAAATGCTGACAAGGGTGGTGATTCCCCAGCTGGAGAGGGGAGATGGTGTTAAGGGGCAAATTTCTGGGCCCATTCAGGTCACACTTGGTGCCAGTCTGAGGCTGCAGGTGCCATTTCCCATTGCCTGCTGACGAGAGGAGACAGCCTCACAGCAGGCACTGTGCTCACACACTCTCCTCCGATGGGAAAGGAGATGGTGAGAACAAACAGAGGGGTTTAAAGAGCCTTCCACTTTGTCATTCCTCCTAACCTGTGACATCCTGATCCACCTTAGGAAAGGAGCCCTTTTTCCATTGCATTAGCTGGGCTGGAGGGAGCTGGATTCTGTTGGGATCTTGACTTACCTGGTGTTTCAATTTGTTTCCTAAAGTACTCGCTTTCCATGAGGAATTTGTACAGAAATGCAATTTGCCAGTGAGTGAGTTTGTGTTTTCAGTTAGGTCTTTTCCTTATAGTACATGATATATGACAATGAAATAGCAGTGTAATTCTCAAAATCACGAAAATGGGGCTGTTCTGGGTGGGGAAAGAGCAGTAGCTCTTAAGTAGCTCAACTGTTGATCATTTTGCTTTATCAGATGTCACTTTTTGAGAATTTAAGGAGCATTATCACCTGGATGTCTGCTCTACTCTGGCTGCACTGTAAATTGGCTGTGTAAGACACAGTGCTTTAGAAGGAGCACATTTATTTTGATGTAAAGCACGGAGTGGAGATGGTGTGATGGCATTAGGAACCCCCAGTTTCTCAGCTTGTACTTTGAGGAACATGTGAAGCTTGTGTTCCTGCTCTCGGTAGGACAGATGTGACCCTCTTCCCATTACAGGTGACTTATCCTCAACCTAAATGCCCTTTCTTCCTGGCAGAGGTTTCAAACCCTCCCTTTTCCTGGCTGGCTCACAAAAGGAGGCTGCTGGTGCATTGCTGTGAAACAAAGAGCTGCCAACAGCGAGGAAAGCAAACCCACACCTTTCGAAGTGTGTGTGGGACTCTGGACTCCTGTTAACTTGTGGCTCTTCGATCACAGGTGAAACCCTGTGTTCCTGTTCTTTGGGCTCAGTGCTAGCAGCAATACCTCAAAAGTAACACAGGAAGTAATAAAAGATGTGGTGATGTTCTGTCATGGCAGACCATTAATTTGAGTGCTCTGTCTTAACAAAGAATGCTCATTAGAAAACTCAAGTGTAATAAGCTGAGGTGCTGAAAACTACCTACCAGGAGAGATCTTTCTTTTTACACAAGCTGCTTAAGCTCAGGGAGGGCCTGAGAAACTGAGAGAGTAGGGGAACAAGAAGGCAGATGGGCCCATTAATCTTCTTTGGATCATAAAAATAAAGGTGGAAATGCCACTTACTTGCCTAGGATTTATTTGAATGGTATGGACTAACACTGTAAAACACGTTACACAGATCTGCCAGGAGGGAAAATAAAAACACTTTGGTAAGAGATGGACAGGATTCTTTTATCCAAAAGCAGCATTTCTTAAAAATTTCTTCCCCCTTCAAAAATTGCTGCCCAAAGAACAAATTTTGTGAAAACTGTTCAATAGTTTGGGACATGTGATTGTCATCTTACAGAGCAGGCAAAACTTCAGTTCCAGAATTGCCACACTACTTGTTGCCATAACTGTACTGAAGTTGAGTGGAATTAGCTAGTTGGCATCTGTTTAACACAGAATTATATTCTGGTAAGTATGTAAGAAGCATCTCTTCTTTGACACAATCAATTTTGTTCTCTTTTCCTAGAGTAAAACAGCCCAGGTGCTTGTCTTGCATCCTCTGCAGCATGTATTCCAGCCCAGGAATAAATGGCTGTACAGAGCCAGAGGAAAGGATCAGAAACCTTGCCATCTGAAAAGTGTATCTGAATAATGAATGAACCTTTTTTTTTTTTTTAAATCAGTTGTCTCAAACCCAGTCAGCAGCAGTCTGTTTAAAGAAGCTTGCCCTTGAGCTGAGAGTAAGGATGATGAATTGCATAAAGGAGAGCTTTTCAGTTTGAAGTATTTGAAGAGAAACTTTTGAAAAAATTAATAAGGTGTAAATTCCTGAAAAGAAACCAGCAAGAAATAGACAGTCTTCTGTGACAATGATCAAAGCTCTAGGACAGAAGATGAGCTCACTGTTCTTCTCCATGCTCTGTTTTAGCTCACTGATTATAGGCAGGTGGATTGAACCTGTCATCTGGAGAACTCTGACCCACAAGCACTTGGATCTACTGTTTGCACTCCCTCACCTTCTCCTGGGGAAGTGAAGTGCACGCAGCTTTGTTATAGATATAAGCAAGGATTGCTTGAAGAAACTAAAACCTCAGCTTTCAGAAACCTGGAAATCACAATCGAGAAGCATCCACAAATCTTGATCCCCAGTACCTTCCAGTGAGTAGTACTACTGGACCATGTTTGTGAAGTCTTTTTCTGATGCAGTCATCTGCTTTTGTTGCATTTAATTGATTTGACCGTGCACATTGCAGCATGGGGGACCCAGCTGAACACCTCATGCCTTCCATGTGACCCCTGGACTGCTGGATCTCCCTTTGGGATCCACGGTATTGGTCTGGGTGAGGAAGGAGATAGCTCGTGCAAATTCAGATTTTGTCTTTATAAGAAATGTGGTCATACCTGGGGAAGAACCTGTATAAAAAAAGTTTAGTTACAATCCTTGAGATAAAGCTGCTTTAAAAGCTCAATCTGAGCTTGAGTGTGCAGTGTCTGGGGTGTATTTTTGCTGGCTGCATATTAATGTTTCAGTTCTGAAAACATCTATATCTTTTAGTGTAGTCCTATAGACATCATCATTCCATGGATAAAATCTGTACCTTGTTGAGGCTAGTAGCAGAACACCTACTATTTTATTGGGTCATGATCGATTGCCAGCTTATTCTCCATTTTACTGACACGAGATGGCATTTAAAACTCTCATACTAGCTGGAAATGGCCCATTGTCTAGGAATTCTTCCCTGTAGTAGTCCCAGCTCAGTGTAGCACCCTTTTCTTTGCCTCTTTTGCTAATAGAAATTGAATTCCACACAACAGACTGTTTTTTACTGGATTTAGTGCTACTTGCTGGAACCCAGATATATTTTCTCTGCTTTCATTCTTCCTTATGATTCTCTATATTGTGAAAGCCTTTAACTTGCCATGTCCTTTGCATACAGACAGCCCTCCACTCTTTCAGTGGTTCTAAGACAGTTGTTATCCCTCGTTACAGTTACAACTTTTGGGGTTTTTTGAGTCCAACATTGTGCCCATTGTGGAAGTGGAGCGTTACATGGACAATTCTCGCCTCTGTTAAAGAATAAAGTGAGGCTGAAGGGGTTGGTGGGAAGTGGAGCTTATGTGTAAATTTATTAGGCCAATATTTACTATTTCTAGGCCTTGGCTTTTCATTTGAGACACTATTTCTTCCTCTGCTGTGCTTTGGAAGGCGCTCTCCATTCAGCTGATTTGTCTCTCTCCTTGACTGTCTGCCTCCAGTCTGATGTGAGAAGTGCACTTGGACTGCAAAACTTCTGTTGAAGCTTGATAATCTTTTCTACCAAAGCAAGTCCTAAGACAGGTATTGTTTATATTTCTTCAAGATTAGTCACGATGAAGTGGAAGACTAAATAAAGATGAAGGCTCTCTGCGGATTTGCACCTTCTAATAATCATGAGGAGTTGGCAAACGCACACGAATGTTTCCAAGTCCAGGTATCACCTCACATCCAACAAAAGCTTGTGTTCTGACAAGCCTAGTTAGTACTTTGGTTCACTGAGGTTAATGCTCCCAGGGTGAAGGTACCTGGGCAGAACAGCCAAAGTTTCTGCAGTGCTGAGACCTGTTTGTGGAGGCCACCACTTTGCTTTGCACAGCCTGAGTTAGTTTCTCACAAAGCTTTCGGTGTCTTGAACTCCAATCTTACTGTTGCCCTGAAAGTGAGTATCTCTTGCTCCACTCTGGGCTCTGAGATCATGAATGAGGATGTGTTACTCACTGTGTCATGTAACCACCTCCTCTTGTCGCAGCCTGACACTTGAACCACCCCTGCAGCCTCGAGTTTAATTCTTAATAGTGCTTCTGGCATGTGCTGGCTCCATTTAACAGAAGGAAAAAAGGTCCAGGTCCAAAAGGTCAGCTTTCTCTGAGGCCACAGTCGAGTCTGGAGTTCAGCTGAGGGCCTGTGCTGCCTGCTGACCCATGTCTCGTCTCTAATTCCAGTCAGAGTATTTTCTACCTGTGGTGCTGACGAGGGTGTTGGACAGCCTCCTGACGCCCCATTTACTTGATTTGCTGCTTGCCTTTGGTACATTCAGGTCATTTAAATATCTTCACAAGGGGCTCTGAAAGAATTCAAATGCTCAGACACCTCTGAAGTTGAGAACTGCGAAGACACTCAAGTGTGTCAGGCAGTGGTGTACCAGACTTAATGAATTCCTAAATTCCATAAGAGGGGAGTGTGCTTCTGTGCTGCTGATAAATGCAAGAAACCAAAGGTTGAATTGCAGCCTAGAACTTCCATCAATGTGCTTAAATATATACAAGTTGCTTGCATAACTGTTTACCAACACAATGAAGGCTGCAGCAACTCGTTCTCAAGTTTGATTTGATGTTTACAGATAGAAATTTGCTTCTGACACAGCCAGGAGATTGCATTGTTTGTGTGACACTGGAAGGAAAGGATTACAGTAATCTTTTCTTGTTTTACAGCTTTATGTAGGAGGAGAAAGATTATAGCACGCTTCCATAGGAACGTGGAAATGGTGGGGGAATTATCTGCAAGGCTTTGAATAGCGACCTGGCATACATTATAATATTGTCACACTACTGCTTTTGCCACGTAACCAAGTCCCTTGTGAGCCGCTAGGCACAGCTCTTGAAAGGGAAGGGAATTCTCACTTCTCTGTTTGTGAGTGTAGACAGTAGCAGTTTGAGTAAAATCCGGCATTTCAGTGGCATGAAGGAAAAGGCCTGGCTGTTCAATAGAAATGCAGATTTTGAGTGAACCGACAAAGACATCCTATTACTTGAATGTGTACATTCCTTGTTTCTTCCTCCTTAAAGAAGTCAGTCAGGAAACAGGGACACATTAGCATTATAAATGGTGTTGGCAAGGAAAGGAAAGGGCTAGAATGATTTATTTTTAGTTTTATATTCAGTGAAGAGCTGTAGATACCTTTTTTCTATTCTTTTCTTGATATTTGGTGTTGTTTTACCAGGGGTTTCAAATGAAAAGTGTGAGGCCTTTGATCAAAGTATCAGAAAAGGGTGTTTGGTTTCAGAGAAGGAATTCTTCCTTTTTTTTCCTTTTTTCCCTTCATGGAAAGCTCCTTTGTGAGCGCTGATAGCAGCGCTTGTCAGGGGATCTCCCAGACTTTGTTGCAATTACATTAACAAAACCAGTACTAAGCGGAGAGTTTCATCCAGACCTGCAGGATTGTTTCCTTACAAGTGTGCGAGGTTTCTTCTCTGAGCAAAAACTCCTGTCCTTCCTTTGCTCCCACCCAAAGGCAGGGAAGGAATACCCTGGGCCACAGGGTGACCACTGTGTTGTCCTGCATACCTATGTCACTTGGAACACCATTGTTTATTAGAGCCAAAGCCTGAATTTTCCTAGTGGGTTTGGGTGTGTTTTCTTTCTTCTCTCCTGGAGAGAGCCTTTCAAACTAATGTAGAATTCAACCAAGTGGCAGGAGTCCCAGTGGGTGGATCTCCATGGAGGTTTTGGTGATAGCTTGATCTGGAGCTAGTTCTCCGTGCCTGGTGCTGTTTCAGCAGATCTTTGACTGGGCAGGGAGGGATTTTGTTGGGCTGCAGTTACCCGTGAGACTTTTCTTCAGAAGGCTGGAGGACAACAATGTTATCACAACACTGGGGTCTGGTTTCTTCAGCGATCGAGCAACGTGGGCGTTGCTACCTCTGCCTTTGAAACTGGATAGAAAACCCCTTACGAAGAAATGCTCTCAGCTAAACCTCTGGGTTTCTTGTATTAACACTATAAATCATCAGGGACTTCTGCTGGGTGGATGATACAATTTTTCTTGCATTTTTTTTGTTTGATATTTATAAAATAGTATTTGGTACAGGAGAGAAGATGGAAATAGGAGTGTTAGTGAGAAGGCCAAGAGACTGCCAGGAGGAATGAAAAGCAGGCTGTAACAACTGGTGGAACAAAACTGTGAATATTAAAGAATCTTGTTACCTTGGTAATTTAGAAGCAGTGGGCCACAGTGCAGAGATGGGAATAACAGGAGCTTGTAAATATGAACAGGTCAAGTCAAATCTGAAGCAGCAGAAACTTGTCCATAAATGTGGTGTACCCCAGGAGAGTGTTAAGATCTCTGTTAGGAAAACAGTTAATAAAATTTCTGGGCAGCACAGCTCCAGGACTGACATGATACATAAGGTTCCTGCCTGTAGCTGCAATGCCATCTCTGCTCCAGGAGGGCTTGTTAAACACCTTCAGTGCCTGGTGCTGCCAAGTTTGCAGCCTAATGTTTGCCCACAGTGGGTTTCCCTTTTATGTCAAGGACCTTTTACTCTTCAGATGTCACAGGTTTCAGGTTGGCTATTGGGTTCCTTTCGTAGGTATTTATTAGGTCTTTGCCATTTCAGGATACAGATAGAATTTTTCCTATTTTTCCTTTTTTCATTTTCCATGTTATTTCTTTACTTCTGATCCCTTTCCAGTATCTTGCAGCAGTGGCAAATTAGTATTTTGCTTTCTAGTGGAGATCCAGTTCAGACACCTGGGTGTGAGAACATTAATATTATCCTGGAGCTGAAGTCTTCTGTGGAAAAATCATTTATTGCAGGCCAGTTGCATTCAGTAAATTAGACTGTTTTATACTGATTCTTACCTGGCAGAGATGCCACTAGCAGTGAATCCAATCAGAAGAGTTTTTCCTTCTCTATTTTGTTTTTGCTGTCATGTTGTGTTCTGCTTCTATCAGCAATAAACTACTCTGTGACTGAGCCATTCTAATAGCAGAAGTAATAGATTCTCACTAGAATTAGGGACATTTTGTGGTAGTTTCACTAAGGGATGTAAATGTGATTTTTAAATTTTTTTCTTTTTTCCTTGATGGATGTTTTTCTGCAGGTGTTTAAGAGTTTCTGAGACTGCCTCTTTCTTCCAGTTGTTAAGACCTGTTTTAGAACAAAACTTTGAACTGTAGACGATTCTGGGCTACCAGAATCTTCTGTCACTGCAATGTCACAGCTACCACCAGGACAGGCTGCAGTGAGAGAGCTGCTGCTTCTCTTGTGTCTTACCCAAGCTACACATCTCAGAAACTTTCCTTGGGGTGTAGTGGAAAGAATTGTTTTGGGTTTGTTTTTTTTTTTTTAATGTAGTTGAAAGAGGAGGCTATTTTTACAAAAGATCCTAAAAATATGCTCTGAAATATTTCTTCAACTTCACAGAACTTTTTGTGATTGAAATGTGTTTTAATCAAGTCCCTGTGGAAAGATGATATCCTCTACTGAGGAGGATAGGGACGATCAGTGTCCCACTTCCATTCTTACAGCCAAAAGACCCAGAGTTGATTAAAGCTGCCTTGTACACCCTGCTAAAGCTGAAGAAAAGCAGCATCTCCTTTTAATTTGGAAGTGCCAGAAACTCCATCGTATGGGATGGACAAAGGATGGTCTGGGAAGCTCTGATTGCAAAATCTCCCATTTACATAATTGCATTCATGTTTACTTTTGCCCTTCAAAATCAAGAACAGCAAAAAGGTGCCCTAAAGACACCATTTAAGAGTTGCAAAACAGAATTTATGATTTAAATCATTAATGGGCATCCCCATTATGCTGTAATTTGTTGATTTTTACACAGTATAACCATTTTATTCACAGCACTCACTGAAAGGATGCAGTAGTCAGCAAATTTTAAAATCCTCTTATCTGACCCATTTTTATCAGCTTAAGCCAGTTGTATAACAACGAGATTCTAAATTGTCATAAATGAAAACAAAAGTAAGTGGAGGAGTGGGCAGAAATAATTGGTAGATCACGCTGTTGTCGTTTTTCCCTCTCACTCTGAAAAAGCCATGTGTGAGCTGAACCCTACCAAAAAGCTTTCATGGTATTTCTGTTTCTCTGCGATCGCTTCATTTTCCCAGTAGCCCGTATAATCTTGCATTCTATCCCACAGAATGGCCATTAGAGCTGCGTCAGAGGATAATTCAAAATCTGTGATGGAGATAATCAGCTAGCACTGAGAAGCAGAAATTTTTTTTTTAGTCCTACGGGCTGAATGCGAAAGCAGCCTGGAAAAGTAGAGAGCTGCTTCGCCTGCTGGTTTGTGGGGTCGCCACTGGCTGTGAATGCCTTGTATTCACCAGTAGGGTTTGACCCCAGGATTTACACCCATTCTTCCTTCATACCATCCAAAAAAACCCCAAAAAACTTGGTGAAATATTTGAAGAGCTGGCATTTCTTGCCTATTTTTTTATTATTTATGTTTGAGTGTGTTAATGCAATGATTTTTTTCTCCACTGGGCAGGACAGTTTGCAGTATTTCATGTATGTCTGGATGCACACAAATGTGCGGAATAATTTTATGGATTGTTGGCTCAAAGTAAGATTCTGTTCACTTTTGGAAGTCTTAGGTTAATAAAAAAATGTGGTATCTAATATGATACTGGGGAAGCTATGAAATAGGATTTAATGCTTATGAAAAATAAAACCTGTTGATAAAACAGACAAACTCCAATCACCACAGCTCGTGGTGCGGCAGTTACCCTTTGTGAAGTTTCAAACAGCCCTTGCTTTACTGCTCCCACAAGCCTCTTGAGAGACCATGGGGTTTTACAGAAATAAAGCTTGCTCTGCCTTGCCTCCGTCCTTCAGTGCTCTTTAATCAGCTCGATGAAGGGGCCTGGGGAGCTTGCACTCCCACACGTGTTTTGCTGTCTCTTTGGTGGGCTGGTGCTGTGAGTGAGGGTGCCGTGCTGCCCTCTGAGGAGCCTGCACAGCGAGTGCAGTCCAAGGTTGTTGGCTGTGTGGCTTCTCCTGTAACTGTCATACATGCTGACTTTTGATGCATCCCTCTTGTGAAATTTGCATACAGGTCCTCTGGGGATCAAAGAAACCTCAAAATAGAAGCAGAAAAATAAAGTGCTGTCAGGGCAGAGGTCAAAGCCTCCCTCCTCTTTCCTTCTTCCGTATATATAGGGCAAGTGCATGTTCTTTTGCATTCTTTGAAAACTCAAATTCTCTTCTAGGCAGCCAGTGCAGCACTATCCTTGTGAGGTTTTACCTCCAGAAGCTGTCACTGAAGACAAATCTGCAGGCTATGGAGGAGAGAGCACACAGGATCAGCCATTCCGTGTCCTTGGGGAATGACAAATTTTTTTTGCTGAGGAGGAGGTGGAGGACAGAGATTGCCAGAAAGCACTTTTTTTATGGTAACTGAAGTAATGAACTCAAATGAAAGGAATAAAATAGAGGTTTAGAGTGGAAGTGCCATTTCTGTTTTAACTACAGTGTTGCTACTGCAAAGCTATAAATTAGAGCAGGGTAGTTAGGCGGGATGAAATAAAGGAAGAAAGGCAGAGTCCGTGGTGAAAGGAAACTCAGAGGGGCCCAGCCTCTGGTAATTGCTGTACATCCCCCACTGGCATGGGCTGCTCTCAGCTGGTAATTAGCAGGGTTGGCAGAAAGATGCAAAGAACAACTTGCACAGGAGGGTGTGTGCTTTCCCAGCTGGGCAGGAAACTCGTTTGTGCTGGTGATTAAGTGCCTGGTTTTCCAGTCTTGGAAGCAGAGATTTGTAGCTGATTCCTACAGCATGTTTTTCTGACAGTGATACTTGAGAAATCCGTAGGCCACCATGCAGTGCCTTCTACAATAAACATTCTTCATATTTTTTTACCTTCAGCTATTCCAGGCCTCTATACCCATCTTTGTGAGCCAAAGCTGTTGAGACCCTGAAATTATACCATCTTTCTCTGCCCAGGCAGGGAGAAATCTGTGGAACTTATTGGCCTAATCAATCTCAAGATCATCTATTTTTTCCCACTTCTGCTTTATCTTCTTGTGAGTAGAGACCCTTAGAAAGGAGTTCATGGAAAGCTGAGGGGTGCTAGATTAAGAGAATGGGGAAAACAGAGACTCTTCTTAAAGACCAAACAAGATTCAGAGAGTAAATATTAATGTGGGTTAAGTGGTAGTTAATAGTGGCTTACAGAAGAAGGATGAACAGTAGGCAAATCCCACTGACCACAGAGAGAATCAGCTTCTTTTGATTTAGTGTTGCAGCAGATGGAACTGCAAGGCATTCAAATGCAACCTCCCTGACTTTTTGCTGCTCTGTAGTTTTCCACTGCTTCATTGATAGTGCTCACAAGTGCCCACTGTGGCTGAGAGGGTACGTATAAACATTAAAAAGGTGAGTTAAGGAGGTGCTAAATCCCAGGGAATAAAGGACGTCATTAGTTTAGAGCTTGCTGTGCTCTACTATGTAAGATAATGATTTATTTTCTCTAGAAACCACCTTTCATTTCCAAAAACCCTCCTGCATTTCAATTGCTTTGGAGGCTCTAGGCCAGATTTCCAGCTCGCCTGCATTCATGTGAGCTCTCAAATGAGACTGCTATGCCAATTTACACTTGTGAGAATGTGTGCCTGTGTATAAAGTACCTGCTGTGCATTGTCTTACAACTGCCTTGTGTCTGCTACACGATGAAGGGAAGAATGTAAGTGGAACAAGCAGTGATAGCCAGTTATATCTGAATACTTGCAAGGATGTGGGTAAAATTCAGTGAGCTGAACTTGGTCAATTTGTGGATGTTTTGTCAGGTAGCTGAAAGCCTCATACATATAAGGATGAATGTCTGTCAGACCTGCTTTCCTCTTGTGGTAAACCAGAAATGCTTCTATAGTTCTGATGTCACAAATGAAACGTGCTGCTCAAGGTTAAGTTGTTCTTGTCACAGAAAGCTGCTAGGTGTCTTGTAAGTGGATGTTCCTGGAGAACTGATTGCAGGTAACTTCCTACACTCTCTTTCATTCTGAAAAATGCTGAGTCACTTAGCAGACGGAAGTCTAAACTTTTTGAAGGAACAATGAGATGAGTTTCAGTGAGTTTCTGGCTAAATGTGTCATCTGCTGCTGCGTGATTCAAGCAGGATGTCTCTGAATGACTTGTAGTCACCTCCTAATACAACACTTGCTGTCCTTGCAGGGGAAGGGTTACAGCCCTCTTCCGAATTATGTAACCAAGCATTAGTTCTCAACGCTGCTTGATCTCTACTTATCTTTGAAGTTACAAAATGGATTGTCCCAAAAAAAAAGCTTTTGTAGTGTAGCTTAGACTTCTTTTCCCCATTCCTCATCCCAGCCTGGTGCAATGCCCATGCCTGGTAGTTCTGTCTGATTATGGCCTGAGATTTATGAAGCTGAGTCATAATAGCTATTCAGATTTGTCCTACAACACAACAGGAAAGAGCAATAAGCAGGAAACTTTTCTTGTACTGAAATGGATATTTTTCCTAGGCAGAACTTCTGGTCTGGAATTTGAGTAGGACAGAGCTCTTTTCCCAAAACGCATAGAGGCTAGAGGTATCAATGGCTTTCACCTCTCTTTGCAAATCTACTCCATGGCAGCATCTTCCACTTCTTTGCTCAGCACAGGGCTCAAGAGGTCTCCATCTGTTGTGTAATCCTGATGCACTCGCCTGCAGCAGAGAGAGATGGTTTAAAGCCCCACGTGCAGTTGGCAGCAGGGCCTCACTCCTGCCTTTCTGAGAGCTAATGGGATCACAGCCTGGGATCAAAAGGTTACAGTAAATCAATAGTCACGAATCTGCTCTCATAAATCTCTGTGCAGAGAGGAGCTACGTGGGGGCCTCTGTGCAGGGTCTTACAGATAAATCTCATTCATAAAAGACTTTGCCTTCTCATTGTGGTGCAGATGCCTGTTTTGACAGAATATCAGTGCTATGGTGAGCACCTTTATCAAGCTGTTTGTGCTGAGCTTGCTGGAGATGACATGTGCACCTGCCTGTCATTGCCACAACTTATCCTCCCACCAGCTCTCTTCCATTTAGTCTTTTTATTAGTTCTCATGCAGTAAAACTTGAGGGAGTGGGAGGGAACACCCCACCTATCGTTGCAGTGGAAGGAATTTCTGGGAAAAGTGAGATAATAGTTTTTTTTCAGTGGTCTCCTTGAAGAATTTGGATAGTCATGTGTGAATTATTTCAAGGGATAAAGATCTAATGTGTGGATGTTTCCTGTGGAACCTCATCTTTTGTGGCAGGGGAGAAATTTTACAGGGACAACTCACACAAGAATTAGGTTGACTCTTAGAAGTAAGCAGATATCTTGTGTTTAGATGCTGGGTGTGTCTTCACATCTCACCTGGTCCTCTTAATTCCTGTAGAGAGCGATTTTGTATAATTCAGAAACTACTACTTTTTGGGTAAGATTCAAGCCTAATATATTCTCTGCTGCTGGAAAGCAAGCAGAAAATGTTCCTCCCATGCTTGGTGTACCTCAGGTCAAAAGCTCTCCTTGCTGTACTGCAATGCCAGCTCTGTTTCAGTGGTGGGGTTTAGCTGGTGCAGTTCTCTGCCCTGCAGGTGGGCAGGAACAGCAGGTGCACTTCCTCTTCCCTCTGTGTCAGAGGGCCTGCTGTATCCCAGAAACACCTTCACGGAGATGTAGCTCATCTCTGAGGGCAGGGATAGCGAACCTGGCGTGACCAAGAACAGGTCAGTGCTGCTTGGGGCACTGCTGTAACAGCTTGCAGGAGCACACTGCAATAGATCATCCTTTCCTGCCTGCTCCATTTTTCTTGAGGAAATAAATCACCTGGTTGTAGGAGAGAAGCCATGTGGCTTTGACACATATTCACTTCTCTTTTCTTCTTAAAGGAAAAAGGACTGGGCTTATGAAGAGATGGGACAGTGCTGTGCCCTTGGTTTGCTATTGAATGTGGAAAGGGATTTAAAATAGGATAAAAGGTACACTTGGGAAGTGTGCAAACTGCAGTGCATAACTTGATGTGTTTTGAACTGGAACATACATCGGGCATGGACTCAGGTCCCTTTACAATGCACTTACCAGAGAACATGCGTGAGAAGTAAATATTTTTTTACCTATAACTTTTTGCTCAGGAGACAAAAATCCACTGAGTCACAGAAAATGGAACCTTAATTTGGATTCCTTGGAAATTTTTGTGTGAGTGTAACCTTTGGACTTCCAGAAGTTTATCTCCCACTGTGATTTTATTGGTTAGTTCCTGGCCTGGATTTCTCCAAGGACTGGAGCTGAGACCATTTAGAAAACCTTATGTCCAGTAGCTGGTGAGCACTAGGATGACAAAAGCCAGAGCATCTAAAAGATTTGGCACTGTAGTCAAAGCTGTACTGACAAGCTAATGAACAGAAAAAGGAGAGGAAAAGAGAAAATAGATGATTATCACTGGTGTTACTGAGGTTTCTGATAAATGCAGAGTTTTTTATAATCTGAATTGCAATCTCTACAGTCTCAAAGTTGGGGGTTGGTTTTTTTTTTTTCACCTCTATTGAAAGGACTTTCACAACATGGTGAGAATATCTGTTTACTGCTAATTATCTGAGTCTGAGCAGCTTCTCTTGGCCAGATTTGTCTTGTGTTTCCAGCATATGCAACTCAGAGTTGTGTTTCCTTTCTGCATCAAGCATTGCACTCACAGGTTCTGGAATACACTACAAACATCAGGTTTCTATGATTAATTTTTTTGATTTTGCTTGTTTTTGGTTTTTTTTTTTCCCCCCAAACTCTTACAGAAGTTATGCTTTCAGGCTGCAATAACTCAAGTGACCCTCATCTGAACAGGGATTCGGGGATTCATTGCCTGAATACTGCTTACAGATAGTTTTGTTTCTTGAGTTAGTGTTGCTTCTCTTTAATATTTTGTTTTGTCAGTTTAAATCATGTCATTTACAAGCACAGAAATCCCTTGTTGTGCTCTTTTCTTTGGCATAAAATGCTGTTTGAAACGGAACTCTGTCTTTTACCTCTCGAGATATTAACTTTTTCCCACGTGTGCCTTTAGGCACACGGAGAGTCTGCCTGCAGTGGCTCTAGGGCAGCAGGAGCTCTTGTCCTGTGGAACTTATTGCTCTTCCTTGATTAATTGTGAGCTCGTGGCAAATAACTAAAACAGTGAGGGGGAATTAAGGGAGGGAATTAATGGTGAGAATTCAAGATGCTTGGCACTGCAGGGACTGGTGCTGAGTGCCTTGACTCCCCAGCTAAACCAACAGCCTTGATCTCAGTCTGAGTTCCCTGGAGCTGAATCGGAGCAAGTCCCTGTAGTCAGGTGCAGAGCCACGTTTCAGAAGGAAGGGCAGTTGGCTGGGTATAAATAGTGCTTTGTTTCGATACGTAAAGATGAGTCCATGTGATTTGGCTTTTTCTTTTTTTAGATGGACTATTCTCTGAAAAGCTGTGACCTCTGTGTTGCTTTAACTGCAAAACCTGACAGACTTGGATAACAGTTCTTGTTTCAAAATTGCTTTTCTATTTGACTGTGTTTTATTTGTGAGACTTTACTATGCCTTCACTTGGGCTATGGAGTTAAATTACTTTGCCTCTGTTTTTATCACCATGCCAGTGATAAATGAGTTGGAGTGTGTCAATGAGTTGGAGTCTGCACTAACTTGCAGGATTCCTGTTTCTGACTCCATTCACCTTTTCAGTTGTGTTTATAACAGGTGAATAAAAAAGCAGGAAGTGTGAAATTGTTAAATTTGTTCAGAGATGAGGAGAGAAAAAGCTGCTTGTACTCAGATGCTTGGGGCAGTGCAAGTTTTATGTCGGTGTCTCTGCTCATATGCAATACTTGAAACTGCTCTGTGTTTATCTTAGATCCTTCTTAGGCTATTAATAACTCTTGTATGTCTATTTCTGTCTTTGCATTTAGGAATAAATGAGGTTTTACTGTTCCTTGTTACATTAGAGTGCTAATGGGACTAATGTTTTAAAGGACCAAAGGGCCAAGATGTTTCGCTAGGCAGATAAATATTTTTTTATTAAAAAGATAGGAGTCAGTAAGTAAATGAATGCCTTTGCAAGAGTTCATTTAATAATGGACAGACCTATAAAATCAATCAGCTGAAGTGCTGGTGACAGACATCCTGGCTCAAACACTCACTCTGTGTTGGCTGACTCATGCTTGGAAATGTTGCAGCTTCACATGGACGGTATTTTTTAGTCAAGAATATCAAACAGTGAAATAGATTTTTTTTTTTTTTTTTTTTTAAATGTCTCCATGCTTTAATTAGTCTCGGGAAATAGTTGTTTTATGATTTTCTGGTACTGGGAGTCCCTTAATACAGCCAAAAGCTGGTCCTCCCTTCGAGGTTATCCTGTAGCTGTCATAAATATGTCCAGCTTCTCTTAATCCAGCAAACTGCTGTGGGGTTTTTTATCCTTTTCATTGTTTTCCTCTGAACTCGTAATCGTAGCTATCTTTCTAGTTATACCCCTAAAAATTCAGTTACTAGCAGCCATGTAGCAGCTCGAGCTTGGAAACGTAACTGACACAAACTGACATAAACTCAGGGATGAAGTTTAATTTGAATTATGAAACTGATTGCACGACATTACTTTCCCTTTGATAGTAAAGGCAAACTAAATATTAAATAAATTTTTGTTAGGGGACAAAATCAGTATTGAAAAACCTCAAAATGCTTTCTTGAAAGTGGTCGTGATTTTCTATCAGAAAATGACTGTTTTCTGATAGTCCCATGAGTTTCCTTCTAATCAGAATTTCTGCCTGTATCTGGTCCATATATATCCATATATAAACACACATTATGATCCTATATGTCCCTCTGTATAGGAATACATACATATATAAACACATGTATTGTTTTATTATGTTATCAAGCTCCAGCTTTCCTTAATAGAGAAGATGTGTAGACCAGCTTTTTGGATTATTTTGTTCCAGATGTCTTAGCCTATGACTTTGCAAATTGCATTTTGCTGGCAATTTCTGCTCATGTTTCTAATCCCTCTAATCTGGAGTTTTCATTACCGTGCTCTCTACCATCTTCCTGATCATTATTGTAAGTATTAAATAGGGCTAGCAATGATGCCTCCAAACCTCAGTAATTTGTTGTTTAATATTATCTTTTGTTTGCACAACTGAGCTGCCCTGTATTTTGTAGGGCAGATCTCACCTCCAACATGATAAGAATTAATTGAGAGAAAATTTATGGAATGCGGTTTTGAATCTCTAAAAGCCACATCTTTTAAATCTGCTAATGGCCTCCATCTACTAATCTTGTTTTGTCAATAAAAATAGTAATGCAGTCAGCTCAGCTCAAAAAACCTGCCTGCTGCAAGCTCCTTCTCTTTTCCTCTAGAATTTGAGAGTTGGGGCTGCTGCTGGTTCAAAGATGTCTGGATCTGTTTGCTCGAATTAAAAGAGTGGAGCTGAATCTGTGTCTCTATTCTGTAAGAACAGAATTGTGGTGTCAGAAAAACGTATTACGTGTTCTAGAGCTGCTCTATAATTATTGGCTGTGTCAGAGTATAAAACAGTGTGTTGGCAGGTCTTTGGACTTGCCAGGAAATTTACATGAAAAGGGTAGAAATCTCCACAAGGAATACAGGAAAGTCTTCACTTCAGGTGTAACTTGGAGAAGCTTGGTCCCACAGTATTCTTTCCAAAGCAGAAAATTGATTTCAGCAATAGTTGCAGGTGGACAAGAACAATGTAAGATGCTTGAAAACTTTTACAGAAAGATCATAGTGAAAATTTTACTCCTGCTTGTGAGGGCTGACACTCCCTTCTCCCAGCTGTGTTTGCCAAAACTGTTGCCTGATGCTGGCTGTTACTGGGTTGTGAAGATCTGACTTACAGAAGGCTAGTTTTTAATTTTGTGGCTTCTTGCTGATGGTCCACGCAGTTCTTTTTTCTCTGTTCCTGCAGTGAATGTCTTGTGTCCTTTGGCTCCTTCAGTAGAAGCTGAATTTCGGAGCTGGTCTCTGTAAACACACTGATTGGCAATTCAGCTTTGCCTGCCTGCTTGCTGGAGACAATGCTGTGATAGAGCTGTCTGCTCCTCAGAAAATTGCTGCAGAGAAGTATGATTGTTTTTTTTTTCTTTTTCACTGTAGTGGGCAGGGTTTTGGATTCTGGATAAACTGAGAAATCAGTTCTGCCTGGCTTTCACTGAAAAGCATTAGCAATGCTGTAAAGCCACGTTTCTCAGGGCAAGGACTCCATCAGCGGTACCCACCATAAGGCAGAGGATAATGTTCTTCTCTGGTCTTTGTTTTCTAACCACATTATACCAAGTTAGTGAGGAGTTCTATCTCCTTTTCCAAAACTGAATGTCTGCAGATACACTGGATCAGTCAGAGACCTCGAAGCAGCCAGGCAGGACAAGCAAAATTACTGTTTTCTGTGTTAGGGTCACTCTATTCCAGCTACTCACTTCTCAGGCCTGTTCATCTTCTCCCAGTCACAGCATCCATCACTCAGCTGGAGGGGAAATCTGGCTATTTTGTGGTAGCAGTGTTCCACACTGAACAGCCATGGCAGAAGTAAGACATCTGTAATTAGCTCATAAAACAGAGGAGAGCATGATGAAGATGTAACCTTCTGAAAGATTGGACCAAAACAGATGTGAAAAAGTCTTCCAGAGTGTTTCAAATTGCAGTTCTAGGCCTTTTCTTCTACGTTATCTGGTACTTAAGGCTAGAGAAGAAGTAGGGAAAGGAAGGAAAGAACTGATCTAGTCTATTGCTGCTCTCTGCAAACTACAACTAAAATCTCTTCAGGAGCACAATTCATGTTCAATATTTTCTGTCCTTCTTTTGTTTTTCTCTGAGTGTGTGTGTTTAGACATTTCATGTTGTTTAGAGACTCTGGCTTCAGTTATTTTCTTTTCTAAGTTTGGAGAAGAGGTGAGCTTTTGGAATAATCAATGTGTTGCTCCACCGCAAAGTTAAGATTTGGAGCATTTTACTCGTATCTCTGTAGATTGATCCAATTAGTGCTTATTGGTGCTACTTAGAGAAAATCTGCTTTCATTAAAGTCAGTAGTGACAATAATAGGCAGTTAGTTACTGACCTTTTGGGACAGCAGCTGTTTCAGAAGAGAATAGATTAATTTTTAAAGAGCTTCTGATACCCTACAGTACAAAAATTTGTTTCAGGCTATACATCTGCCTGGTTTTGCTCTGGTTTTGTTAACACAATTAAAATGCTGTGCTCAGATAAAGAGTTCTGCTTCTCTAGCTGGTGTTGTAGCATATCCCTAAATCCTTCTGGATAGGAAAGGAATGGCAATGCATGTTTGTGTTATTTTAGAAGGACCGTGCAAAGCTTTTTAAACTTTCCCTTTCCTGAGATTGTTCACCAGGGAACTTTTTCCAGGTGTAGTGGTTTAGTTTCTTTCACTTTTGCTTTATTTGCAGGCTTTTAAAGTATAGGTATTGGTGTTCTCAACAATGCAAGAACTATGGGGGAAAAAAAGTTAGTGTGGTTCCTAACATCAGTTAAACTTATTTCTGGGGGAAATGCTTTTAAAGAATTGTCTTTTATTTTTTTTTTTCTTGGTAGGTGGGAAGAAAGCTGTGTATGGAAGAGTCCACCAGAGACTGACTGACTCCAGCTCAAACAAGGTACTGCTTTGTGACTTAGATGAGTTAAAGTCACAGGAGAAGTCAGTTTTTGAAGATAAAACACTTTGTTACGGTTTTTGACACGCTGCTGGAGTTTGAGTGTTGGAAATGTTTGTATTTTTTCCTTGCCTTTTCACTGTTCCAAATGAATTCAGTGAGACTTATGTTTACTGTTAAATCTTTGCATTAGGAAGATGCCTGACTGAAAGGTGAGTGTTCCACTAATGAACACAAAAAGGCAGATCGCAAATATTTGGAAAAGCACAGGACGCAAACTGCTCCTGCAGATATCGAGGTTCTGCCATGTGTGGGATAATAGATAAAATACTGTTTTGTCGTGTTCCAGTAGTAACATCAAAATGCCCCAGAACCGCCTCAATGCAAAGGAACTTGAGTACAAACAGATTGCCTCACGCAGAGAATTGTATCAGTGTTACATTTAATTAATTTAACTTCGTTCATACTTGGAAGCTGTGCCTGTATAAATGCTTGTATGACCAGGATAATTTGTTGTAATGTGGGTTTTTGAGTCCTGCTTGAGCTGGCTAAGTTGAAAGTACCAACAGAAGGATGCAGAATGCCATGGGGGTGGCAGCAGAAAGCACAGTGCTCATGGCTTGCTAAAGCCACAAGGTAGCCTTTGAAATATGTGTTCAGGTTCCCTCTTCCTGGCTTGGTCTGTATTCATCTTTAGGACTTCCCCTGGCGAAGTAGGTTTCAAGCATGGTTTAGGTTTTGAGGTCCAAAATAGTGACTTCATTCAGCCTTTTCAACCTTTAAATTTACCTTCAATTCTTATGAACCTGAAAATGGGTAAATATGTCTGCACCTTTTGTCATTTTGGGTTTTTTCACCTGGTTTCGGGCAGTACAGGCTTGAAGTGGATCTTAGTCTACCTTGTCTGCACGTAGACAAAAAAAAGGTTGCAATTCAATGTGAGTGGGTGTGGAGGGAGGCTTAATTTAATTCACCCTGTGGTGTTCAGAACAAGCACAGTGTTGGGAATTGAAAAAGAAAATACAAGAGTCATGGTTGATATTCCTTTTTCAATCTTTTCCAAAATTGTGATGCAAATCTGTGGGCACAGTCTAGAGTAACAATCAGTTGGATGCATTTCCTTATTCCGTTATTCATTTTTTTCACAAGATTCTTTTTTTGTAATGCCAAAGACCCCCTAAGTCTTCACTACAAAATAGGATGTTAAGATAAACTTTCATATGCCTCAAAATACTATGGAAATCTGTCTCTCTCACTTATTTTGGCCTTTTTTATTTTTTTCAGGTTAACGAAAAATGCCTTTTACAAAACATTATGTCCCTGTTTTAATTTTACCCTTGTTTTCTTTTGACTTGATATATGCTCCTTTCTTATAGGTATAACTTATGTTCTGTGATGTTAATTAGAATGAACACACACAGCAACCAGGGTAATTTAGCTTGTACGTACAGTTAGAAATCAGATTTTTAGGCAAATTACTGCATTTTTTGGCACGGAAAGCATAGGGACATATGGCCATGTGATTGAATGTAAAAGAGCTAATTTAGTTTATAACTCTTCTGACCATGTCTCAGAATTCACGTGAGAAATACGTCACAGATTTGTATAAATTAGGGCCGTAAGTGACTACTGTGATTGTTTTGTGAGCATTGACCTCGCCTGCATGCTGGTTTTCAGTCCAATGCCTTTGCTTGAATTAGACCAGGTGCTGTGTTTAAACCTGTTCAGTTGTGATTTCAAAGTGTGCAGGGATGGAGAATTCTGGGTAAGCCCATAGCAGACCTTACCATAACAAATGTATCTCTTATTTCTTATCTGAATATACCTACCTTCAGGTGCAGGTATTGCAGCCTTGTTCTCTCTAATTATGTCACTGAAGAGCTTTCTCTGCCATCAAATTCTGCTGTCCCTGTTACACTACGACGAAATCCTCTCCTAGCCACACCTCTAGGATAAGAAAAATTTGGAGTTTTTAATTCAAAATCTTAAGTAATTTTGATGGTTTTGCTGCTTTATAAATATTTTCAATTTTTCCACATTCTTATTAAAAGCTGTGCATCGGAACTATATGCACCATTCCAACGAGACTTCTTCTGTAGACAAGTACAAAATGGAAATGTTTCTCTACATCTCAGTGTTTCTTTGCTTTAGAGCGTGCAGCTCTTTCAAGCTGTCGCAGTCTGTGCTCAGTTTCCCATTTCTGAATGTCTGATACATGTAAATTGGCTATGAAAATTCTGCCCTTAGCCGCACGTTCACTGCTGAAAAAAGATAGGCACAAATCATTGCTGTTATCAGAAACTTCAAGACGTTGAAAACCTGTATCAACATCTGAGGTATTTAAAGATTTGTGGTATCTGTAGTTTTGGTCACAGGTCTACAGCAGTATTTCAAAAGATACCATCTTGGCTAGAGCCTTTTGAAAGCAGGCAAAGAGGGAACTAAGGGAAGGAAGACGTGAAAAAAGTTGGTAGCAGGGATGCGAGTTTCATGCAGTGATTAAAGTTTGGCAAAACACGGCGGGGACTGTGATGCCATCTGTTCTCTCTGTCTCCCTTTGATTACATCCTCTTGGGATCAGTGACAGCTTGATGTTCCAGTGGACGTGGGGAAAACATGAGATAGATCAGTCGCTTCGATGGTAAATTTTGCTCCTTTCAGTCCTGCTCTTTTTCTCTTTAGTGTCAGATTAAGGGCTGCAAAGCCAGGGATGAGGCATGAAAAAGCCCACTTCATCCGTGTTTTGTTCTGATGTTAAACTTCATCCCTGCCCTCCTTGTGTCCCTGTGCTGAGTTGTGCCCTGTCCCCTGCCACTCATGGGTCGGAGGCTGATTGACTGCAGTCTCTCTGTGACACTTCAATATTTACCACTCCACTTTTTAGTCACCTGTAGCCTTCATGGTAATGATTTTACAGATAGCATTTTATCAAGTTATTGACAACATTTTAAAATAGATGTTTATTAAGCAATCACTTTGGCATTCACACTTGAAACAATCTCTTAACAATACTAATTTAACAGTTAAAATTTTATTTAGAGAGCTCTGTACTTGGATGGATTTTAATTGATTTATGGCCAGTCACACACTCTTTGATATTTTTAGCCATATTCAGTTACTCTTACACAGTAAAGTTTCTATTTGGTACAGCAAAAGGAAAGTAGGCTTATGTCAAGGGCTTCTGAAAACCCTGCCTCGGAAAGAGAGTGTAAGTGACTAAAACTATTATTTCATTTAAATGACAAACACAAGAAACTAATAAATACAGATTACCTAAGTAAATCAAAGTCAGGATGCTTCTGTTGAAGTGCAAATCTGCTGTCATAAAAATTTCTATAAAGTTATCTAATTTCCATAAGCAGGCTTTCTATTGGATAATGATTTATTCATATAATTTTTCTCCAGAGGTCTTAGCTAGCTGCAAGAGAAGATATCGTGAATAAAAATAAATCCTTATTGTTTTTTAATTTCTGCAGAAAAGGTTGACACTGTTTTCCAAAGACTTGAGAATAAATGTTTTGTTTCTATTATACTTTTGTTTCAGGAAAAAGAGGTATCTCAGTCTATTCACTCTGTGGTCCATGGATTGTGACTTGTTGTAGATGTATTTTTGCAATTGTTTCATCTCTCCAAGGTGTGAGAGGGGATCTTTTAAGTGTCCTGTAAAGCATCCAGTTAAAATTGTGTTTGGAACCACCAGACTGAATAAGAGCTGCTCTTTTGTTTCAATCCCACAAACTGCTTAAAACAAGAGGCAGGTAAATGTTTGGGTTTGCTGCTTGAGACTTGTTTTGGTTCTGCAAGTGCGCATCGTTCTTACAGAGTGACAGTGGGAAGGACAGAGAGGTAGGCTGTAGTGGCATCATTGAAATAGTTGTGGTTGGGGGAAAAACTGTGGTTGCAGGCTTGAGCTGTCTCTGCTATTGTCTGCAATAAAAGAATTTCTTATGTCTGTTTGCTTTTTTTTTAACTCTATTATTCTACTGGTGTTGGCAGTGTACGTTGTAATCCTTGTAGTAGGCTTCTGACTAAATGCTTAAGTAAAGCATTTATTGTCCATAAGGGGAGATGAGAATGAGTTCATCAGGATATTTCATCTCTCGGCAAAGCAGTAGGAATACTTGGAAAGGAATAGGAGGAATATTGGTAACATTAAGCTTTTGTGCTTTTGAAAGGAGGGAAGGAATTCTGAAGACTGGTGGGAGCACTAAACGCTCTGCCAGGTGTCATCCTGCTATTCTGTCCAATAAGCAGCGACCAACAGCTTAAAGGCAGAGGCTGGCTGGAATATTAGTCAGATCTGTTTGCAGGCAAAAGAGCTTTCTAATATTTCCAGGTGGCTGGAAACAAAAGCAGAAGCATATCCAGAGGCCCACCTTTTCAGGGTGAGATAATGCACCTCCTTGTTCGTGAAGCCACAAGCTGCCTTCCCAGAGGACTGTTCTCAGCAGAGGCTCATGATTGTGACAAATAAAGCACCTGAGGAACTGCCTCTGCTGCTTAAGCACGAGCAATACATGGAGGCAATGGGAGTATCTGTGCTCACTGAGCTGTGCAGTCTAACTGCACTTCAGCTGAGGTACCCTGACAGTGAGCTCTAAAACTGCTTATAAAAAAATCCCCCACAGCTGCAGGTAACGTTATAACCATGCCTTGAATATGAGGCCCTTGCTGAAACAGGACTACAGATAAAGCCAGCCTCAGGCTATACGTACTCATTGTTATGCTCCTCTTTCAAATCTGGCATTTCAAAAAGTCATTGCAGATATTTTCTGAGGTGAGCCCCTTGGCTGGCTGGCATTTGCCAGTGCAGGGCTCCTACGATACAGGCCAGCTCCTCAGTTATCACAGGAACACTTTAGAACTGCTGTGTCCTCAGTGAGTGGGTAACCTCTCCTCTGGAACGTCATGTCCAGAAAACATTTCTTGATGAAATAGTTCACATCCATAGAATGTTTGGAATATCTTGTCAATGCAGTGGTCTTACAGTGGAGTGAGTAATGAAGCTCACTTGAAGTGACTCATTCTCAGAGGCAGCTTTTTATCCCAGGTGAGGGCAGAGAAACCTTCTGAGAGGTTGTGCCTGGCATTTGAACACTTTGCCTCTGAAATCCAGGCATGGTGAGAAACTTCTGTACACTCTGTCTTCATAGGGATAAAAGTTGGGGGGGTTTTAGTTCTTTTTTAAATGTTGTGGCTTCAAAATTATAGTCACAGATATTTAGACACTTTTGCAAGCCAAGTATGGGACGTTTCATGTAGTTGCTTATTCTTTCAAAGGTAATATCCAGATCTATGTGGAAGGGTTTATTAACTACTTGCTTTCTAGTTATGTAATAGAAATGGAGTTTAAGTGATACACATGAAATTGCTTAAGAACTGACATATATTTTAAAAAACTGTCAGATTTTCTTCTTAACATTAGGTTCAGGGGCACTCTGATCTTCACAACAAGTAGACATTAAGCTGGATAGTCTGCTGCAGTGGGGCATAAATCTGTTATTTTTTGATTATTTCCTTAAAAAAAGGTGCTTTGTAGAAATAATTTAAAAGAAATGGAGTGCGATCAGTCTTCATGGCCTTAATACTACGAAAAAAATTCTAGGTGATATTTACAGAGTCACATTCAACTTAGGATGTGAGGCTTTTGTGTGTATTTGCTGCTCAGAGGGGACAGTAGGGTGTTTGACATTATGCAGACAATATTGAAGTGAAGGAAGAAGTTGTTTCTGCACTATATCTTTCTGTGAATTGAATAGCAGCACCGTTGTGATGTGGCCTTGTATAAATGACAAACATTATTTAAATGGTGCGCTTGCTATTGTAAGAATAAAACAATGCTACCTACACGATGCTGCTTCTAATAATTTTTAGAGATAGAGTTGCTGCAATTTCTCAGTATCTTTCATGGTATCACTAAAAGGTTTATATGAAATGTCTATTTTCCTGGGGTTTTGTCTTTCTTAGATCCTGTGTACTTACATTCATTGTATCTGGCTTGGTAATGTTGTTTGTCTTTTATAATCTATATCACCTTCCTGGCCCATCAGTGCATTAGCTGACTGCAGGGCTGGTGATTTCGCCGTGCCTAATGGAAGGCAAATGCTTTCCATGTTCATTTTTAGCCAAATGATGTTGGCTGAGTTGTGAGCTAAGCAATTTATATGAGGGGAGATGTGTAGGTTTACACCGAGGGTGAAGCCCAATAGCCATCTCCAGGAACGAGCTTGAAAAAGATGCAAGTATTGTGGACGCTTGAAAACTTCTTCAGATTGCATTGACCCCAAATTGGATCAGTTTTCTGTGGCAGAATAGTGTTCTGCTGGCTGTAGTCACCGTGCTTGTGCTAAAAGCTTCAGTTTCTTTCTATGAAGAGATTCTTCAGTGATCCAAACTTGCCAGTAAGTTTTCCCTGGGCACAGGAAGGAAGCCCTTCCTGTAGTGGTTGTCTTTATTCAGCCATATGCCAATGTTCTTTTCACTTGTTTTAAGAAGGAAAGAAGCTGGAATAGGTGCTGATTTCTAAAAGGCTGAAAATTCCAAAAAAGGGTTGGATTAGCTGTGTTAGGTTGGTGCCAGAAGGACGAGGTTTGGTTCTAGTTCTTGCTGCTTAAAAAAAGAGTAAATAAGGCTACTTAGCTTGCCTTTTTTTTTTTTTATTAAAGCCATTAAACTGTAGATGTAATAGAATTTAGCAAAATTACCCTCTGTAGAGCCAGATAGCCAAGATATAATGAAATATAAATCTATTATCTTTACACCAAATGGGACAATCAAATGCAGAGCTAATCCTCTGTGAGCAATAGTAAATAAAATGAGCAGTATGTATTAGCTGCTGAGGAGGAAAAAAACTTGTGGAAAAGGAAATTTTGCCAGTAGATTTTGATCCTGTGGTATATTTTACATGTCTCGAAGGCACTGGCCATCTCCATCTCTGCACCTATAACATTTTAAAGAGAGGAGCCACCACAGCTAATAGGTTTTGACTATTCACCGTCAACTTTCACACCTGAAGGTTGTTCCTCTCTATTTTTTTGAAACCCTTTCTATTGTTTAAAAAAAAAATGTAGAACTTTGTTCAATTGACTGCAGTGCTTAAACAGTTTACAGCTTCTCCTAAATTGATTTTACTCTTCTAATTAAACCTACTTCTGAAATCTACTGTATTGGTACAGGCCACGTAAAAATGAGACCCTCAAATTACACCTCTTTCCCATCTTGTATCTCTTGTTTTCGGTAAGTGGAGGCTCAGCATGAGCTGTGACGGGATGACTGAGAGCCAGGTAATGTGACAGTGAATCAGTCACCTCTCTGCTTTGCTTTGCCTGCCTTGCAGGGCAGTGGGGAACAGACCCACAGCAATCTCCCTGCTGGCTGGAGGAGAACTGGTGTATTCCTGTTACCGTGGTCACACGTGGGCTGCCATAACACATGGGTTCCTTGGTCAATCTCTTTCCTGTCAAGTGGTTCCCAGAGCTGCCAAATTGTAACAGTGAAGGGACAGTCTAAGAGAAATATTGTGGGTTTGATTCCAAATCATTGCCTCATCGTGTGCCTTTTAAAACTAAGGGGTGATCATTATGGAAGCTGCTATTTTGCATGACACGCTGAACGTAGTCTGGATCCTTAGCAAGCAAGACAGCATCTGGAACCAGATAATCCTGAGAAAGGTGGAAAACCATCTGGGCAAACATAAATGAATCAAGCCCAAGACAAAATGCTCCTCAGAGTCCCAACAGGAAATACTGAAGTTCAGCCTTGAAGCGTCAAGGCTGCTTTGTCTTCCTGTGTTCACTGCTTGCTACTCAATGCTTCACCTCTTGTGGCTCAGATCCGTCACACCAAACACCTACTGCAAGCCTTGCTGTGTTCTAACTGTCAGCAAAAGTTTGCAGTAATAAGTTGCTCAAAGTTTGCAGTCATGAGTTGCTTAACTGCGAATGGTATGTGAGCAGCACGGAAAGCAAAACAACAGGAGGGGAGAAGTGCTTGCTTCTGCTTCACTGGAAGTATTGATGGGGACTGTGATTATGTTGGTACAAGAGCAGCACTGGTCAGAAGGGGAAAAAAAGAGATATGCCTTTCTAAAAGCTGTTTGGAACTGGTGAGATAGCAGGTAGCTAAACGCATTATTAAATACCTTTTTCAATAAACAGGTTTTGGGGCTAGTTTTACTACTACAGAGTTGGCTTGTTATTGTAAACAGTCCTTCACTATAACCTAGACTTAATCATCTGTTCCTTGGAGCTATTGCTCCAAGTACAAAAATAAATACACCAGAACAGATAAAGGAATGTTGGCATTCATAAGTAATGTATTGTGCAGTTCTTATATGGCACCCGCGGCAAAGTTCCAGCAACAAAAGCTTTGGTGCTTCTGAGCTGCCTGTTACCTCTGAGGGAAGCAATCATGGTTATTTAGTGCAGGAGCCTTAGATTTAGAGACTGCAATAGCCACGAGGACTGGGTGAAGTATGTGGGAGTAGGAAGCATGTATCTGCTAACTGTATAGATCATCACTCACGGCATGCACACAAGAAGATCTTTAGGTTATCAGGCTCATGTTTTCTATTAAATGTTTTGATTGTTCATTGGGTGTGTGTCGGTAGAAAAGTGATTCACACCCTCTAATTCATGCTTCCCATCAGAAGTGCAGATTGATGGTGCTCTACAGGAGCCTGCATCTTTATCTCCCTGCAGAAATACCATCACACTCCAAGTGTCCCTTAAATCCTCGGGTTTGTGCTGTTTAGAATCGTGGGTCTCTTTGCCTGTTGTTTCAAGGCCAGTACAATGTGCTGACTGTCTGTACTGCCAGACTGCACTACGCAGGTTTGGAAACGTGCAACCCTCTTTCCTTCCTGGCTCCCTCCCTCTCAAAAAAAAAAACCCGAACCAAAAAACCCTAAACAAAACAAAAAGAAAGTGACTCGAGCATTGACAGCTTTTTCAGCCCCTTATGTACGAACTAGACAGGTGAGCAGGAGTCAGGGAGGTCTGGAGAGGCAGGCTGATCTCCTCTGTGTCTGTGTGCAGAACAAAATACTGACTGACCGTGAGTCCTAGAGATGCCACAAGAACTTGAAGTGAAAATGACTGCATTGACTGCATTTCTCTTTTGTTTTAGAATGGGTCTGTCTCTGATAGCAGTAGGACAAGTTTGCTTAATAGACTTCTGCCCTGAGTTGGAGTCTTGTCCATGGTGGAGGACCCAGCTGGATTGATGATACATTGTTGGTTTTTTGTTTTTTTTTTTTTTATTTTTGTGAGGTGGGTTGTTTTTCCCTCTGACTGGGCTGACTCAGCTTTATTGGAAGAGCTGAAAAAAATTCTGCCGAAAGCAAACAGTAGAGAGATCAAGAGCTGCCATTTCTTACTTTTCTGCTTTCCTGTCTCTGGTAATGGAATAAAACTAGGCAGACTCTGATGACTCCTTAGACCCTATTTTATCTTCTATCTCAGGCTGTTTTACCTTTCTAAGAGCCTTGGAGGGCCCCTGTTCTTCAGAGATATGGTGAAGGAGGGCCATGCTTGTGCTGTGGTCACAGACAGTTCACCCTTTGCCCTGCCTCTGTGGCTGTACCGACTGGAGCCCTCTGAAGGACTCAGTTTCCCTGTCCAGGTTTTCCAATGGAAACCAGATGTCCTGGGCAGCAGGTAACCACCTTTTGACAGGAAATTAAGACCTCAAAGTTGGGAAGTACTCCTGGATTCTTTGCAGTAGTGGCCCCTACCTTTTTATTCAATAAACACTCTCTCCTACAATATAGATTATTAATTTTGGAGACCAGAAGAAATAAAAAACGACTTAGAGATCAAAACAAATGACTTGGGCAATTTGCCAGAATGGGGAGTTAATTGATTACAGATAAAGCCTTATTAATTAGTATCAAATCTGCTTTGGTGCCATATGGATCACAGCACTTTTTCCCTTTGCCTCTTCTTCCTGTCATTATCTCTCCATTTCCTTTTCTCTTTCTGATGTTTGCAAGTGACTGTGTTACTCTGAAAAGATTAAAAAATGGCTTAATCATATTGAGGAAAAAAGCGATGAATCCTCTTGACTTTAATAGCAGTGAAATCTAAATACAGAAAAGTGCTCTAATTGGCAGGTAAAAATTGTTTGGGTCAAATAATCTTTATCTCATGGAGATAAAGGTCAGTAAAGTGGTCCCAATTAATTCTGTGGTTCGTTTCATCAGATCAGCAGAGTGTAGTGCTCTAGTTGTACTGTAATTAGTATTTTATGTTTTACAGGAACATGCAAAAGTGTGCTTGAATACCTAATTTATATATATATATTTTTTTTTTTTTAACAGTGTCCTACAGAAAAAAAACCACATAAGTGTAATATAGGAGTTCAGAGGAAGGCAAAACTGAATTTGTTAAAACAATAGAACTTGTGGTTTTGGCTTTGGAGAAACTTGGTTAATTCATCTGTGTCCCTATTTTTTAACCTGCTTAATTATGTGCCGTGGTAGCAATTGAGCTCAGCGCTAGAAAAGTTTTTGTATAAGTAGGTTCTATCTATTTAAAAACAAAACAAAACGACACCCCAAGAAAACCTTTTTTCCTAGATTAAAGGAGCAAAATTTTGATGAAATTGCCAAAACTTTGATTTTGAAGAATATGCACAGGGGGAGGCATCCATTACTTGCCAGTGTGAGTTTTCCTATTGGAACTTGACAGCCCCTGTGGGTTTTACTGTTTGATGGATAATCCTCTCACAGCTGCTCTTCCACGGAGAGCTAGAGCTTAAGTTCTCCACTTTACCTTTTCCACCATCAGTTTTAACCTCCATAACAGACAAGAGGTTTTCAAGTCTAGGAAAAAAAGAATATGGAACCATATGAATTGACCAACAAGTTACCACAGAGCTGGTGGACCTGCAGCTGTTTCTGTTGCAAAATACATTTTTATCATTTCTGTGAAACAAATATATGGATGTAATTCTGTAGCACAGAAGGAAAGCTGGAAAATATGCGCAGTTATGGGATTTTTATATGTTCACAGATGTATGTATTCTATTATATTAAAATATCCGACACTGAAATGTATACCCGCAATAACTCTGTGCACACTCTATGCACCCATGATGAAAATTAGCAGATTTGATTTTTATGAATGCTTCCCTCAAGAAGTGAAAGATCAGAAATTACGTGAACTAAAGTAAACGCTGAAATACAAAAAAAAATCCTCTTTATCCTGAGTGAAAAGCCGTATCTTCCCAACTCTTGTAACACTTAGGGAAGCAGCAGCTTCTGCAAGGTGAGATGCAGGATAAGTAGCGAGGTCGTTAAAGAATTAGAGAGGACAGGGAATATTTTTGAAGGAGTGAGAGCACTGCATGGAAATAGATAGCCATGATATAAAGTTATGACATTTGGCAAATCTGTGCAGCACAAATTGGGATTTGTAATGAGTCCAGAGAGCCTTCCCAAACCTTTATAGCCCTTGGATGAACCATGTGCCAAAGAAGCACATCATAGCTACAGGAAACCAGCGGATGTTCTGGCTCTGTTCACTTTATATATTGTTTTAAGTTCTGCTGCAGCGTTTGAGGGCTGGAATTCAGAAACTGGACTTATACGGGAGTGTTATGGGTTTGTAAGCTTTCTCTGTGAATATAGCATAAATTTTTAATCAAGAGCAATGTGTTGCTGATGACAAGTGCAGGTTGGAGTGCTTAGGTGGGCTTTTGGAATTTGTCATAGTGGTAAAAAATATATATATATATAAACAGCATTCAGGTAGCAGATTCAAAGAACTTTTAAACCACCTTCTCTTGTGGTATTTTTGAGCAGGGTTTAGATAAATCTATCTCCATATGTAAAATAGCATCTTAATTGACACTGAAGCACTGTCTTCTTGTATTAATTTAGGTGACTTGAAAACTGGATTTGTGGTCATAAATAGACCAGCACATCAACAGTATTAGAAGGACTTGTTGGTCTGGAAAGATCAGTCAGTCTGGAGACTGAACATTATCTGTACTTCAAGAATCTTGTTGTGCCCATCGCTTCATTTATTCATGGAAATTCAGGACATTATCAGCTTGAATAGATGTCCAAATTCCTGTTCCACCTTGGAAATTTTTCTTTCCTTCCTCCCACAAATTTTCAGAGAACATGTTAGAACAACGTGAAGGTTTCTCACACTCTGTCTGGTTTAGCTTAATCGAAAGCTTTTGGCGCTGCTGTGTGTACTGGCACTTGGTTGCTCTTCCACGTCAGATCCTGATCACAAGAAAGCCTGTATCATTCTCCATGCTTCCAGGGCTTGCCCTAAAAGCACGCAAGAAATATGTACTATGTTAATGCCTGTCGTCTGTCTCAAGCTAAGTAAGTGTTAATTAAAAGCAGGAGAGAACACCTTAAGTTAAAAGACAGAAAAAATCTTTTAGGGTTTCTGGGTTTTGATTTACTTAAAAACAAACCCAAAAAACAAACAGAAACAAAGCATGGGAATTGCATGTCCGATGTAAAGGTAAGGAAAAGAATTACATTGTGTTTCTGCTTCAATACCCTTCGGTCCATCAGAAATGCTTTTAGTGCAAGTGAACGTATGTAATTACTGCTCAGCTGCTCTGATTGCTCATTACATGACAGACTCTTACAAGGAGAGGGAATCATTTCCCTGTCAAGACTGAGTCACAGTCATTAGCACTCACCTTTATCTTGACAGAGAATAAAATGTTTTACTATAAGCTGCTAGTGATACGTTCCATGCACTGCTGCATTTCCTAAATAGGGAACCAATTAAAACTGCCATTACCTGTACCCTTTCCTGGTGTGTGTGGACACTAATTTTGTTTCACTGAGCAATATATTTTTATTATTCACCCTTTCTGTCACACTTAGATATGCCCAAGCACAACATAATGAGAAGGTCACAAGCACTACGTCAGAGTAAGGATTGAGACGTGAGATAAATCTCAGGTGTTCACTTCTGATGCATTTTGGTTACATCATTCCATGCTGGCTGCCCGGTGCCAGAACTGTAGTGCAAAGAATTCAGGCTCTGTATAATGAAACTATATAGCAGAAGAGTTAAGTATATTTTAATCATCTTTGGTGATATGTGAATGTGTCTGGTTCTTACCAGGTGTTTTGTTCCTGGTTCTAGTTCCCCTGCAGTGTGAAGGTTCCCACAGAGGCAGGCACGTGAGTAACACTGTTCACAGTCCTGTGATTTCCTTTGGATGGAAATAACTGCACTGCACTTGAGAGCTCCTCCGCAGCTCACTGATACCAGCTGGTGATATTGACAGTGCTCAAACACCCTTGGAGCTGTCATTTCAGAAAGGAGTTTTGTTGGTGTAAACCAATACAGCTCGGGTGGCTCAAAATTTTGATTGAGTCTGAAGCCTTCAGTTATTAAACAATTGTACTTTTACACATTGGGAAATTCAACTCTCAAACACCCTTAAAAATTTAAAAGGAGTGAAGTCCGCTGTGTTAATTTTAGATCAGCCCAGTGAACAGGGAGTGAGTGATCTCTTCCAGTCCTAATTTCAGGGAACTAAAATTATTGCATCAGGAGCATCTTCCTTCCTTGTCATATGTGTCCTTGTACTCCTTTCTGTGTTGACATTAGTACCAAAAGTGCCAGCAATAGTGCTTTATTTAGTCAGGATTGTTTGAGGGTTTTTAAGGATAGGTCTTGATCCATAGGGACAATCAGTCGTGAAAGAACCAGCTTAGAGGGAGAAAGAGCTTTAGTCTGAGAGAAGGGGGTATGTGTTTATACTGGCTTGTGCTTGTGAAAAGCAGGATAGAAAAATGTAAATACGTTTGGAAATCATAATTTAGTTCTGTGCTACACTGAACTAAAGCCTGCTGTAGAATCCTTGTCCCCAGAATGTGCTGTTCACTTTATCCGCTGAGCTGGCCTCTCAGGGCTGTTTGACAAAGTGTGCTGCATTACATTTGGGCTGATTTTTTGTTTGTTTTCTTTTCTGATTACTGGAATGAAAGGAAGAACGAGATTATCTAACAGTATTTGACACAAAATCCACTCCTTGTTACTGAGGCTGTAGCAGTGAACAAGGACCTGCCCGGGAAGAGGTTATGGGGGACACCTGATGGTGAGACAGGAGTAAACCCTCTCCCAGAGTCTGCACAACACTGGGTAGCTGTGTGGACTAGTGATGAAAGGAAAAAGGCAGAGGGGAGGGCAGGGGGTGTTGTGCTTCTGTGTTCAGGGCTTTGGAGTGGTGCAGTCCTGGTTATACTGACATGTATACGTCTTCTTGCAGTTTTGGAAGTATTTTGACACCTCCATGGAGTGTACTTTTTGACTAACATGAATTTGGCCTAGCTGTGTACCTGTTTAATACTCCTCATAGTTGCATCTGAGGTAGAGTTAAGGCTTTTGTTTAATTTTTTTTAGTGTCAGGAGTGAGCTGGGAGAAGGCAGCCTACAGAGCATACAGCCCTGGGTGCCTTCTTCAGTGAAATATTGTCAGGCATTCATTGGCATAACACCAGCACATTCAATTCAGTTTTGTTGATGTTTTCTTCCACTGAGTAGCCAGGAACAGAAATACATAATTTCCAAGTGTGGAAGAATGCTCACAGCAACTGAGTCTTTAAAAACTATGAGAGTAAGTGCTTGTGAGAGTGCCTGGGGAAGGACTGAGATGTCTGCAGCGTGTTGTTTTTGTGCTCTGTTTCTGTTTAGAGAACTACAGCTGGCCAGTTAGGAAGCAGAAGCGGTGACAGCTCAGGTGATCAGTCTGAAAAACGGATTACAAATAGCACGAATAGATGTTGTTTGACACATTGGTTGCAGTGGATTGTTTCTGCAAATCTTTGTCTGTATTGGTTGTTAGTGGAATAACTCAGTATCAAATTTATTAGCAGTGGTTTTTGCTCGTGATTAACTCATGGAGGGAAAAATGAGCTCTGTTAGTTATGTAAATGGGGAATCCTTCTGGCAGAGGCATTTGGACAAACTGCCTCACCATTTTCCAGGTATTAGTCAAAGCAGGATCTGACCAGTGCCTGCAGGACTCCTTATGGCAGTAGGAGAACTGAAGCCTTCTCATTCTGCAGGCTGACAAGACACCTAATTCCATAGAAGGAGTGTGTGCTTAGTAACACCTAACATTTTTATGGTTGCTTTCTTAAACTTTATCATAATCTTCCAGGTGTATGTTCCGTTTCATTTTGAAATAAATAATACTCAGTTTAGGTTGATGTTAAAGAGGGGTCATTTAGCACTTAAAATTTGTAGTAAATGTGTTTCTGATCAGTCACACTGAAACCGTTGTGGGAAGTCACAGCATGCCTACTGCAGGAAGGGTGAGCATCCTTTAGTGCTAAAACTAAAACAGCTTGTTTGTCTTTTTTATCCCACTGCAGCCTGGTAGGCCCAGGGTGGGGTGGTGTCTGGAAACATTGCCCTGGTGAAAACCCCAAGGAGCTGTCCTCTTTGGCTTGTGCACTGTACCTTCTTCATTTATGTGCTCTGTGTTTCCCTTGCTGCTGCCACTGGCACTGCAGAGTATCCAGTTCTGATTTGCCACAGGAGCTGTCACACTTTTGTTGCCTCCCACCCTCGTGTGTGGCTGCTAAGAACACACTGGAGAGAGGAGAGTGGGGAGAGTTACGTGGGGAGATTGAGCTCGTTGCGTGATGCCTTTGTGAACCCGACTCACAGGCTGCCAGGGATAAATCTCTGGGTAAGAACAGAACAGAACCCTGAAAATTTCAGTCTGTGCACACAGAACTCTTAGTGGTGAGTTTTTCCTTGTGTTTAAATGAAGCAGAACTTTAACCAGAGCAAGAGTTACATCAGTGCACAAGCAGAAAGCAGGACTCTTTAAGCAGCATAGCAGTAGCCTACCAAAATACCCTGATGCTGGGCAAGAACCTCAAAAGTTGCTATTTTTACCATAACTGGTGAGCATTAAGAACATGGATGATTTTTTATGGATTTTCCTTTCCATTTCCCAACCACATCTAAAGCTGCCAGCGCAGAACAGAACAATTCTTTCCAGCTATTCACACTGGATAAGTGGACAAATCTTGTTATGCACACTTAACTTGTCGTGGTTTGTGATTAAGCCAGAAAGCACTCTTTCCCTTTCTAAAACACTTGTTACCAAATGAGATTTAAAATGCAATCCATGTAAAGCAATTCATGGAGCCCAGGAGATTATCCTGGGAAATTTCATCTGGTGCTGGTGCCCTTTGGGCTTCACAACAGCAGCAGTACCAACAACTTCATAGCAATAGTCATATCTTCACAAAGCAAAACAGAAACAGTGGCCTGAACAGAAAAAGAACCCCACTAGATCCAAGTGGCTATGCTATAAAGCATTATTAATCCAGGAATGATGCATATTTCTTGTGGCAAAATGACATTCTTAATTTTTTCTAGGGAATGTTTTCTCAAAGCCATGTTTAAGGCGAGTAACACTTGCAGGCAGATACAGCTGGTAGCATAATTTGCTTGTGTATTAGTTATAGCCCCCATTTCCTCTTAGAAGTTCTGTTTCTGTGCTCCAAAACACTAATGCTAATGGTTTAAAAATAGATTTTTTGACTGGAATACACGTACTATTAGGAAAAAGGATTTGTTTTGCCTTCTGAATTCTACAGCAGAGATTAGTGGTGTGCTGTAGCAAGCTCTCCAAATAGTGAGTCCCTCAAAGAAATGGGCCTTGATTTTGTGTTGTGTGGTAGTATCTGCATGCTGTGCTTGATACCAGTCAAAAATAACTGGCCCATTGTAAGTGTATCCTTTGGGTTTTAGTTTTATTTCCAGATCTGAGGTGGAATAAACAAGGGTCACAGTTCCTCAGCAGTCTGAATTTGTGAGTATGTTGAAAAGTTAACACAGCACGAGGAAAGAATTACACCCTATTGAACTGTGACTTCTTCCTCATTTTACTTATAGAACAAGGGTCCTGGAATTCCAGCATTCTCAAGAAAGATTTAAAGAACTTTAGGATCTTACCTTTTATGCTAGAGCTGCAAAGTCTGGATTGCTCTGGATGCAACAGGACTTAGTTCAGGGATCCTTGGAGAGCACTCTGTGATGCAGATAAAAGGTGGGACACTGTCCTCAGCTGAGAGAGCATTGACAATGTGTCAGCATATGAGCACAGACGTGTGACAAAACCAGGAGGTGAAACAGCAACGTGTAACCAGGATTGCTAGAGTGAGTAGTCTGAATTCAGAGGGGAGGGAGAATTTGGAAAAAGAAAAGGATCACAGTTTCAACTGAGCAAGCAAAAAGAGATTTCATAAATATTGCATGAAAGAAGAAAATGAAGGGATGCGTGTAGTCTTCTTTAATAGAGGGGAGGAATAAATTGATCTCAGGGAATTCAGGAGAGTTACACTGCTAACAAATCCTGGTCCTTCTTTCAGAGAATAGCAGGAATATAATTTGGACAGCACAGTTTTAGGCACCAAGACTCCCCACAGGACCAAACCCCACGTAGTTGCTCTCTCCCCATAGGCGCATCAGCTGGGGCTTCATTTTTCAACACACTGGTTCCCAGTCCTGACAAAGCAGGAGCTGTGTCAGCGCAGGAGTGCTAATCTGCCTGACAGCTCTCATGCAGGACAGTTGGCATCTCTGAATTTTGCATCAGCATGACCTGGAATTAAATACCAAAAATGGGCAAATGTCTGACAGAATGGAATTAATTGAGACTGAGTTTGCAATCTGTTTTCCTTGGAAAAAAGGGATTTTTACCAGTGCAAATACTAAATAATTAGTTTTTTAAAATACATAACTAATGAACTTGCATATGGTAACACTGTAAAACTTTTCCATTGCAGGGATCAGTGTTAATACCAAAGCAGGTCACTCATCAGCCTCACAGAAATTGAGGAGATGCTTTCTTAGTGTCTCCATGCAATTTCGAGAACAGGTTTACCATTTTGTTCTCTTTAAAATGAGAGTTCTCAGGTCCTCACAATAAGATTTGCAGACAACACTTTGTAAGGATTAAATAAAGTGAAAAAGTAATGAAGCATCAGAAAAAATAGCGCAGAAAAGGGTTCCGAGTTTTTCCTCGTCTCACTCATGTTTCTACACTCCTATTTTAAATGCAAAGCAGTACCTTTCCCGTATTTCATACTGACATTATAGTTTTTCTGATGTTTAAAGTATACTGTTTTTACTGTAGGGAAAAACAAAAAAAAAAAAAAAAAGGAAAGGAATAAGAATTATCTGAGTGAGAAATTACCCAAAGAAGAGTCAGAACTAGAACAGGTAGTCAGGACATGCATGTGGTCCTGGAGATGTGCCCTAAACATGGAAGTTGGATTGGAATCACGCACCAGTGAAAACAAGAATGCATAACTAAAAGTACTCAGAAGCAAAATCTGAGGGAGAAAGCCAGAAAGGCCAAGACTAAAGAGAATTAAAAACCAACCAAACAAATGTAAACAACCCTAGTGAGATTTTATTAACATGCTCAGAGTAAGGAAAATAAAAGGAAATACAAGCCCAAGTATGTACTGTAAAAAGACTGAAACAATCTTTCTGTTTTCATTTAAGTCATTCCTACTTATGTTGGGTATGTATTTAATGAAAATGGGATTAATGAGAAGATAGAAGTGCAGATCAAATATATGAAATAATAAAGAATGGTGTAAGTCCACAGGGACAGGATCAAGAAAGTCACCCTAGGGCATTTAAAAACAGGCCAATTGCTAATGAATTCCCAAAGGAATCATGGTATTCTCTTATTTAAAAGGACTCAAATAAATTTGCAGCTGATCATCTTCACTCTAATCCCCAGGAGTGTTGTGTACTAAATTATTACCTAGGCAGTTGTTGTGTAGCTTCAGGATAGTGAGGCAGTAAAGTTAAATCCAGCCAAGGTAAATTTGTGAGTACCAGATTACATTAATTTATCCCCCACTCTCCTTTTTCTCCCCCTTTGGTTGCTGGTCTTGTAATATTATCTCTTAAAAAAAAACAAAAATTATTAAAAGACAGGAAAAAACAAAAAAGCAGTGATAAATGGTCATTTTGCCCAATGGGCAAAGTTACCATAAGGACCCCATGAGAACATGCTGTGGGAATTATGTCATTCCATGCATTTGTAGCTGAGCAAAAAATGAGGTTGAGGATTAAACCAAAAATATTTACAATTGAAATAAAAGGTCTGGGTAGTCCAATATAATTCTGCTTAGGAAGAGTTGCAAAATGATTTCTCAGTGCTGAATGACAAAGTGGTGAAATGGCAGGTGAAATCCATGCTGATAAATGTAAAATCAGGATACGAGGAAAAATAACTTCTAAGGCATATGCCATGGTAAGTTTTACCTTAGCTACTCCCCTTCAGAAGGACCTTCTTTAAGGTCACTGAGTGTAGTTCTCTGCAAATATCATCTGTGTGCTCAGTCACACTGAAAAGGCAAATAGACTCATAAAAATTATTAGGGGAAAAAAGGAGAACAAAATAGAAAACATCTTTATGCCATCTATAAATCTAGGCTTTTCCTGCACAGTGAACTCAACAGGCAGTTCTGGTCACTCCTTGAAAAATGGCAAAATAGGGAAAGCAAATACAGAGAAGGGCAGCAGAGGTGCTGAGAGGTAGGAAATGCCTTGTTTGTGCAGATCTGGCTAGGGCACACCCCGAGGACTTGTAGAGGGAATACAGCTGGGGGACACAGACACAGAAGGCACGCAGGACACTTCACTAACTCTCACGGTGTAGTCAGTGGTGCTGAGCACTGTTGCATTCAGTTATAGGTGCTCCTTCCTTCAGCTGGAATTGAGTATGGATAGAGTCTCTGTGAAAGAACATGCCTAGGTCCATGAAATTTCACTTATTTAAGCATGAGTATATTTTGGTAGGGTTTTAAAGAAATGTCTGTTATGGTAGTTATTGAATGTATTTGCAAAAAGTGATCTCTGCCCGCTGGGAAATTGGGTATTTTAGTAGTGCTCTGGGTGCTCCTCAGGCATGACTCACATGGGTGTCCATGTTTTGGTCAATGCTACGATTCTGCAGTATGAACACATCAGTCCTTGAAAGAGGACTGAGTCCAGGAAGGGAAAAGATTGGCTAATTAGGGAGTTCTATTCTGTCAAATGTATTTTTATCCTTACCATTGAGTCCTGTGTTGGGGTTTCTTTTCCTAATGTGAAAATTTTTGGTTTTCTTTTTACAATAAAGCTGTAATGTCATCATTTTTTGGTTTTAGGGACCATAGTGATTAAAATAGGAGATGTATGCAGTATAGGTATAGAAGAAATTGTTTCTCATGGGGGAAGGAATTAGCTTAATTAGTACGGGTGTTCTAATGATCTAAATATATTTTACAAGGGTTTAAGGGTAATTGTTCTTGCTTCATTTTCTGGGATAATAGTGACTGGCTGCACTTCTGTGGTTCACAGTTAAGTCTGCTGTAATGATGCTGCTAATAAAGTATTTTACTCATTTATGTGAGGGGCACGGCCTTGCCTGGCCAAACCTTCTGCCTTCCCCACTGATTCCCCAGCCTTGCTCACTGAATGCAGCCTGAGAGCTGCAAGTCTCACACATCTGTGCACGAGGCTGTGTCAGTGCCTATTGCACCACGCTGGAAAGGTGTCTGCCTTCACTGTTGTTGCAGAGAAGGCACTGAATGCTTCAACCTTCTCTGTCTCTCGCTGTCCCCTGAAACAAAGTTTGTGCCAGAATTCTGTGAACTTAATTTGGACAGAACAACTCCATGCTCCATTCCTTGAATAAGGGTAGCAAACTGTGTGGATTTTTCAGGTTAAAAAGCAAGACATGAGAGTAATTTTTACATGTCACTGCTTGGACCAAAACCTTGGCAGAATCATTTGTCAGAGACATGCTTATTTTTTTAACAGTGAGATCTGCACGCATACACTGCAATCTCAGTAATTCTACGAGTCATGGATAATTTGAGTTTACATCATCCAGTGGCAGAGTTAGGCAGTGAGTCCCTCGGGACTGAGCCATCTCTAAGGCAGGCAGCTGCAGTATGGAGGCATTGGAATTAATCTTGAGAGGTTGTCCTTGAGCCTCGCATGTGTCACAGGGACCTCCTGACACTGGGGACCTGGATGACAGGTCTCAGAACAGGCATAATCCCGGTTCACAAAAGGCTATGTCCAGCGATGAAAAATTTGTCAGAAAAAATTAGGCTTTGTCCCAGGCACTGCTTTTAGTCAGCTTAATCAGCAGTATGTGATTCTGTGGCACTTCATTTGTTTTAAACCCAAATTAACCTCTGTTACAGAGCCTCTGCTTAGTTTCCATAAATTAACAACAGGATCTGACTTTTTGCAGCTGAGGTTATGTTAAAAAAAGTACACGTGTGCAGAAAGTAATAACCAGCTAAATGGGAGGCTTGTTATGCTTCTCTTGCAGTTATGTTTCTAATTACTTACTTTAAAGACAAAGTGAAGCTACATGTTTTCTGTTAGCTTTGGTTGAAGCAGCTGTATATTGCTGCCTATTTTTAATATAATTTTCCTTCTCCTTTCCCTGCTGCTTCTTCACCTCCAAAATGACCTACCCCACCCAAGCAAGCACTGAAAACATGGTGCAGCAGGACACCCTTGTCTCCTCTCTGCAGTGGCTGGGTGAAGTCAAAGCCAGGATCTTGCAGAGCTGGAAATATTTCTTCAGGACAGTTCCTTCCCAGGGCTGGTGTGCTGTTTGCTCTGCTGCAGTTCACAGGGAGTTCCCAAAGCTATACTCTGACCTGCACAGGAGAGGGGTTAGGGCATGGCTCAGCTGAGACACTGTGGGCAGTAGTGTGGTGTTCTTCTGCCACCTGTCTCTGTGAGACAGTGTGGTGGCTCCTCGCTGTAAGAGTTATTCCAAGTGCTGGCTTCAGTTTTGAGATGGCTCTTCTGTTATGACCCCTTCTTGTCATCCTTCTGCATAGAGGGCTGTTCCTGCTCCTCCCAGTGAGTTCAGTACACAGGCTGCTCTTAGAATTGATCCATCTGTTATTTGTCCCATGGATGTCCAAAGAAAGAGGCCAGGTATGGAAATGGGCAAGTACAAGTCTTGTACAGAGGCTGTTTGGAGTAAACTGAGGTAGATACTGGCGATACATGTTAAAAGAGCTTTTCCTTTGGCCTTGTGAAGTAAGTAGGGGGAAAAGCATTTGAAAGTCAGAAACAGACTAGGAGAGCACAGAATATAAATAGATTTATGGCAGCGTCAGGGAGTGAAGATGGAAGACAAAGTGCTGTTACAGTGCTGTTCTCAAGATGAAAGCTGTTAGGCAGAGCGAGTCCTGTGCTGGCCATCTCAGCACAGTAAAGCTGCCAGGACACAGTTACTTGGCAGCACCAGCTTGTAATCTGTAACCCAGAAGCACTGGAAAAGAGAGTTTACCCATCCTTGTGTGCACTTCAGAGCTGGTTAAGCATGCAGGTGGGTAGCTTGGTCCTTATGTTGGTATTAAAACTTAATGAATCCAACTGTTTCTGTTGGATTTCTGTTTAATCTGTTATAATGGAGGTTTCTTAATATGCTTGTATTGCAACTGGTTTCCAGCTTTGTCTCATGAATCTGTGGCTCCACAGTGAAACACAAACTAGTTTACAGCACAGCAGTCGCTCCTGAACTGTCTTGAACTCACGTTGTGAGAGTGCAGAACTCCATCAGCTGTAATTCCAAGGAAGGATTGTAGTGATATTACAGACAGTGAGGAACAACCTTGAATGCAACAAGTCCCAAACTTTTGGTTTCATTTCATTGTGAAATCTTTAAAGGCTGAGGTCGCTACCTGTTTAAACTGTTTTCTACGATCACATCAGTAAATGGAAGAAATCCTGGCTCTGCTGTGGACCACTGGAATTCACCAGCGTATGCATTTTAGGTAAATATTTGAGGAGCAGCTCTTCAGCTTGTGTGAAATGTCAGAGTATTAAAGCAGCTTCCCTTACATGCGTCTCCAGACTCTCTTAAATCTCTAGCTGTGAAAAATTAAAATAATTTTTAAAAAATTGTGAGGAAGGAAAATGTGCTCGGGCTGTGATTATTTCCCACCTTTGTGGGGAACTTACATGTGCCACTAGTGATATGAGGCAGCAAGTGCTCTTAGATTTCACTGTCTATTATGTTCCCTTTGCACTGAAGTAAGTAGCAGGGGTGGTAGAGAGCCAAAAATCTGTGTGTTGTTACTGTTCATGCAATATTTTTGAACTCTGCTCTTTGCTTGAGCCGCAGGACTCTTTATTTCCCCTTCGATGAACCTGGTCAGTGAGATTATGCAGAAACTCACAGGCCCAGCTCTGGAAACTCAGGAGAGAGGTGCTCAGGAACAGCAGAAGGTGCAGGGTACAGTGGAGCTGTGAGATCTTTCCACAGGAGGCAGATTTTAGCCAGAACACTCAAGGGAAAGCTAGCCATGAGGGAATGTTTGTCCATTTGGTTGCAGGAGAAAGCAGAGGGAGGATGGAGACAAGGCAGTTTTGCAGCTGCCCTTTTGACTGAGATTTCTTTAACGATTCAAGTCTCATCTCTGCTGTACTGACAGAATGGGGTTAAAAGAGAGGTGGGTGGAGAGAGAGGAGGAAGGCATACTGAGTAGATTTTAAGCAGGCCAGCTTCAAAGTTTGGAACAGCAAGCACCTGTAAGTACATGTATGAAAGCACTGAGCATTTAATTTATAATATTGATAGGTTGCATTTTTGTGCTGAGTTTTGCTACTAAAGTAGGAAGTTACATTGGAATAATTTCATAGAGTGTCAGTAATAGCAAATAATGGAGTATCTGAGTCTTGATGTCATGTGTGTTATTGAGGGCTTCAGAACAGCGGTGAAAAATTAAACACAAAAGCACATCCAGAGCTCATTCGGTCACACCAAAGCTCCCCTGTAGTAAGCAAGTGGTACAGCTGGTGAGGAGATGGTGCAAGGCTGTCCCAGTTTGTACCTTTCTGTGAACACTGGGGTTGTGCAGGATAAGCAGGAACTCGTTGTGAACCTCCATTCAGAGGCATCTGCCCTGAGCCCTGGAAGGAAATAGAATGGTAACAATTCACTCTGAGCAGAAAGTGAGAGAATACGGCTGCAGTTGGCTCCCTGCCAGCAGCTGCTGAGTGTGATTGGGACATTTTATGAGGTTTTCATGATGTTGGTACAACTGAACCAGCGGGTGCTGAGATTTTTAGGACTTGTTACCCATTATTCACAAAAGGAGAATTGCAATCAAAACAAGTCAGGTGTTCTTGAAGAAATGTGGGACTTCACTCGGAGAGCTGAAGTAAGATAAAAACCACGAGAGCTCGACACTCTTCAGTGGGATGCCAAATCTGAAAGTGTAAGATTAGATCATTAGATTCAGGCAGTGGTTTATGATCTAATAAAAACACTAATGTGCTTTGGTGCAGCAGAAGCAATAGGCATGGGAGAGACCCTATGTCTTGTGTGCAGCAGCACATAAAAGGGTGAATTGTATGGTGTAGCAGATGAAACTTCACAGAGACAGTCAGGAGCTGTGGACTTTGCAAAGTACAGCTGGAAGGGCCAGGTGGATTTCCCTGCCTGGAAGAGAGGAGATACAATGTGCTTGGCTAGTTAATGACTGAATATTCAGTGTATTTTTGTTCTTAATCATTTATTTGCTTCATGTCAGTGTCAGCTCTGTCAGCTGCTGTAAAAATGTTTTAACTGGAGAGCTGATCACCAGTGAGGTGGTGTCTGTGCTTCTCATATTATAAACTGCTAGTATTAATAATCTTTGGCTGTTTTAACATCCTTTATATCATAACAAAGGCCCAGGAGGGGCATCATTCTGTATCAGAATAATTCCTGTAAAAAGTTTAAAGCACTTTAAAAGTATTCATTTAATTACTTTTCTTGATTGAGATTGAGATATCATTAAATGAAGATAATTAAACAGTTGTTTCCAAGCCCAAATTCGGGTCTGTTTGGCAGTGAATTGAAATGAATGCGGTTGTCTTGATCTAGTTCTCTTTTGTAACTATTCAAGGACCATCTTTTCCTGGCTATATACTCCAGGGGAAATATACAGAGGATATTCAGAGCAGAAGATGCATTGTAAGGGCACTTGAACACTGTTTCCCTCTCCCCTCATACTGACTGTAATCATGTGAAGTGCTGAGAGACTGTTAAGGTTGAGCTGGAGCCAGAGGAAGTGTGTTTGGATAGTTAACATGCTTTACTGTGTTCATTAATGACAGATAAGCCAGTCAAGAATGAAAAATCCTTCTCTGTATTCTTTCCCTCTAGGAAAGAAAATGGAAATAAAGTGCTAAGTTTATATGGAGAGATTATAAGTAGAAACTGGGAAAAATGAATTAGGATTTTTTTTACTCTAAACATTTTCCTAAATGTTTTTTCTATTTAGTCTCAAAAAATTCTATGAATACAAAGTTTTTTTAACCTACAAAATGTTTTGACAACATTTCTCATTCTTACTTGCCGCACAGTTTACAAACACTTTAAAGCTTTTATTTTTATCATCAGTGTGAAGGCTGATTTTTTTTTTTTTCCTGGAAGGTAAGAGGAGAACAACTTCCATCAAAGGCACAGTCTGTTTGCTATAAGGCAGAGAAATAAAATACCTGCAAGCTATCTCACATCTTAATCATCATTCAGAAAGACAGGACTGAGATTTTAAGGCCAAGGGTGAACATTTGGAGAAACTTCAGTGGAGTAAAACTATAAACACCTGATTGGAATTACTGCGTGAACAATTCAGCAGCAAAGTTTTCCATCACGTTCTCTTGGCAGAGGCAATGCCTTAATTTTTTCACATGTGCCTAGAACATTTGTGTTGTATGTTTGTAAATGAGCTGGATCTTTAATCTCCTATGAAAGTTATGGTATTTACCTCCTGACAGGGAGATTCCTAAAATCTTATTAACTAGGCTACATAAACTTTTTCTTCCAGTGCAGACCAATCCCATACAAGGGAAGATGATGTGAAGGCTGATTCAGCGTGCCTTCTGTCCAGCGTGCCCCAGACTGAATAGATGAGATGTGGTTCAGGGAATTGTGAGCTTTAACTTGATTTTACTTCTGTGATACGACAAGCAACTTGGCCAGTCTGTTGATTTGGGGTTTTTTACTTCACTAGAAAAGTAGGATTGATGCTCCTGCTGTTACCTCCATCCTAGGGAAATATCTCTGTGGATGGCAGGTTTGGACCACAGGCATATATTTTCTATGGCTCATCGCTGAGGTCATCTGGATGTATTTGGGCCAGTTCTATGCAAACAGAATTTCCTTTGAGGACTATTTTACATATGTAATTTTCTCTTTGCATAGTGCTAGTTTAACTTATGGTAATTGCCTCTGTCCTTGCCCACTTTGCTAGTATTTTTCCAGCAGAGAAGTACTAGAACAGGACCCTGAAACCATGGCCTAGCTTTGTTTCAAGGACTGGTGGTTGGCTCTACCCACTGCTCAAAACAGCGTGTCAAGTCAAAGTCAAAGGAGAGTGTTCTGGATTAAATCACGGGGGGAGCTCTACAGTCTGCCAGGGAGAATGTCTGATGAGTACAGTGTGATCCTGATGTCTTTCCAATGGCGTGATGTTATCCTGCCTGACATTATCCTGTTAGGTACGTGATGTGAAATGGCATCGTGTTGCATGTGATAAAACCACGTTGTATTAAAAGCTAGAAAGATAATGACAAAGCCAGACAGGCTAACAATAACTTCCTTGAAAGGCAACAAATAAAATAACAGTTTTGTAATCTGTGGATCTTTGCATTCAGCTGAAGTTAATATAATTTCATGCAGGCTTAGCTTTTTACCATTACATGTACCTCCACGCCCACACACAGTTTATTTCTGGTTCTGCCTATGAATTCTTAATGGTTAAGGTTTAATAGGAAATGCACTGGCTGAGTCAATTAGTGCTGCAGCTACTACTTGTTTTAACCCAGCTGTAGCTGTTATAAAAGAAAATGTCATAACCTTCACAGCCGTCTCCTGTATCAGTCATGAATAAAACAGGATTGCAAGTTCATCTGGTTTGCCAACCCTCCTGTGTCTTAACAAAACACACTTGAGTTTGATATTGCTTCTTGAAAAAAAAAAATCAGAATTATTTTGCCATCCAGCCCTTCTCCAGCCTATTTCAGTAATCAGCGTGTCCAGACCCTGCCTTGGTCCATCAGGAATAGAGAAGTTCTACGAGTTGGACTTGTGTGAAATTATCACTGGCATTAGGAGAAGAGGGAGGTTGGCCTGTGCTTTTGTAGTACAGGTGAATGTCCCAAGGATTTTGCCATATGTAATCTGCCACATTCCACCTGTTTGCAGCTTTCAGGATGAACTCATTAGGAACTGATCCTTTATCCATTAATGGCGCAAGCAGAGCACATTTTTTTTTTTTTACAACGTGTGTGTTTTACTGAGTTGTTTCCCAGTTTATCATTTGCAGGTGTCATGTAATTAAAGTTTAGTCTAGCCTAAAGTTTTTTTAATGGTACTTTTCCCATTCAAACTATCTCAGGGTACTTGGTTGGATTGGAGAATGATTATACAGGCAATTAACTCGGTCATTATGCTCTCAGCAATAGTTCACACACAACTTTGTACATTACGACCTGAATTTTATAGATGAAACTAATGTTAGTCTAGACATCAGGGTCATTCACTCCTCTTTTTGAAGAAGCCCTCTGGGACATTTAAACTTGTGCTTAGAGGCCAACACAGGGTCTGGCTTTATGATTGCTATTAACAGAGAACAGCAGCTGGACTTGCCTCGATGTTAAATGCTGCAGTGTCAACAGCTGGTCATAAAAACATGTCCCGATCCCCTCTAAAGCCCATGACCTCCTCCCCCAAAAGGAAGAAAGTCAATCAGTGAGCAGGACTGTGACGATTGTGTGTTGGTTTGGAATTGCTTGGAATTGTGCGGTTGGCTCTCTTGGATAGCATTATAGCTCCAGATGTCCTGAAAGTCCTTTGCTGTTCTCTGATGATGAGTATTCATCCGTGATACTGGGATTTTTAGGCCCAGCATTTTGGCCAATAAATTATGCCCATCAGTCACACGTGGTAGGTAATGAAGCATTCCCATAAAAAGCCTTCTATGAGAGGATCTCTCGGTGAAAGACAGTCTTGAATTATATGTGAGGAGCTTGTTTGTGTGATTGACTTTCTGTTTCAAGAATGGCATAACCACAAAAGGTCCTTTTCAGTCTTAGAGTCCAGAGTAAGGCAATGCACTAGGTCCTGGCTGCTCTGAGAGCAGGATGCTGATGTCTTGGTTGACAGATCATGCAACTTATCCTCTTACTGTAAGAACAGAACTGCTCTGTGGCCACAATGGCTTAAGGCACTTTATTTGGGGTAAGGTAGAGGCTAATGAGGTCTGTACACTTGGGTGATGCTCACTGAGGGTAGGGAACACCATCAGTAGGACATCAGTCCCGGTCAAAATTAATGAAACTCTTCCACATGTTAGAGATGTCCTTTGCTCATCTTCTCCATGACGGTGAAGAGAGCACCAGGAGAGGAACAAAATAAACCTTTTCTGAAGATAAGGACACACTTGGGAGGAATGTAGGTTCCTGCTCATTGGTGAGGAGGGGAAAAGAACTTAATTGTGAAACATTTTTCAAGAGCAAACAGCTCCAGAGCAGGAAAGAAGGTCAAAACCAGAAAGAGTGGATGTCTGTCCAAGAAGGGGTAGGCTCCACGTTCTTGGAAGCAGGTAGAGGTAGAGAGAGAACAAACTGAGCATCTTCTTAGCAGCAGACAATTTCTTTCACTTTTTAGGGAAGGGATGTAAAAGTCATTGTAGCTGTGCAAGTTAGAAGGGAATTTACAGCTGTTGTAAACACCCACTGGGCCTAGCTAAGATGATTTTCTACTGCATGTCTATAAACGGTTTGAAGACTTGATAGTATTTCTGGCTGTGGCTTTGCAGCAGCAGGAACCACGGGACAAAATATATCTGCTGCGATTTGTGACTTGTCAAAAAAAAGTTGATTACCCTACAGTTCATATACAATGTCATGGCATTCATTCATGCTTCGTGCTTCATGGCACCTCGTCTGTTTTGTGGCTTGTCTCAGATGTAGGGAATTATTTTTTTTTTGCATTCTTGTGTAAATGAAGCAGTTCTTTAAAACGTAGCTCATTGACACAGTCCCTTCCAAAACAGAGTCGTGGCTGGGTTTGTTGATTGGAAGGTGATTGCTTTGATAGTCTCTGGCTATCAACTGGAATTGATCTGGCTATAAATTGGAAGTGCCTGATGAAACCCAGTGTGGTTTAGAAGAGCTGGCTTGTAAGAAGAGCTTTCATAAGGGAGGATTTTTTGACAGCAACATTAGGCAGTGAGATTTCTCTGAATGTGTGGATCTGGTACTTGTCTGAGAAACACCAGTGTGGCAGCTCTTGGTAAAGCTGTGTGTGTCACCAGATGCACTAACACATGAATAGAATATTATTCAAATCTCAATGAGTCCTCAAAGGGGAAGAAACAGCCCACATCCCTCTGGCTTGCAATTGATGTCCTCACAGGTGAAAGTGTATTTGTTTTCAAATACTGTCTGAAGACAGGATGCAGCTGTCGGTGTCCAGCTAGCACCAGCTCATTTTAGTCTCTGGAATATTTCTGGTAACTTTTTTCAGACATTTTCTTATTTTAATATATTCTGTCAGGGACTTCTCTTGCCCAGTGATTTTCGAAGTGATGTTATCCCCATGCTTGTTTTTAATAGCCATTTGGCACCTGACAGCACATGTTTTCTTATGTATCGTCTTCCATTCTGCACTCAGTATGGTTTGTTTATTTTGTTGCTATTTATAGGAGGGTCTCCCACAAGGCTGTGGGCACCGGTAATGATTTTTAGAGAACAGAAATATCCTTGGAGGAATTTCATAAGTGGAAAATAACACAGATGATAAACAGATGCAATGAGAGAGCTAATATATATTATAAAACGGCCTTTCATGCCCACATCACTCAGAGGAACCTGTCAGTCCACAGCTGAACTATTATGGATCTGTCTCAAGGAATATATGCTTTATCCTCCAAATATGATTATTTCCCCTGCCAAAAGAAAATGGCAGTAGACCTACATTTCTTAGGAAATCTAAGTAGTTTTAATATGGAAAACATGGAAATTTCTGTAATTTACATGCAACCATCATCACTTTAAGTGCTTTCCATAAAAGATGCCATAATCTATAATGCTTTAAAAGATAATAGAGGAGGAATTCATATGTTTGTTGGGATGGGATGAAGCCAGTCATAAAGACTCTTTTTTAAGATATTGTAGATATTTTATATGAGGAATAGTTATAATCACTGAGGAGAAATATTACACTGAAATGCTGTTGTGATTCCGGCGTAATAATAAGTTTGGTTCTTAGCCTGTCCTAAAACACTGGCAGTGTTTGAATTCAAGAGCAGTTGCTCACCTGGCCCCAGACGACAGAAGTCATCCCTCTTCAGTTATGCTGGCAGTGTGCTGGAAGGTTTAGCAAAGCAAATGCCTCCTTCATTTAGACTCAGCTTTCAAAACTTTTGTCGTGTACTTCCTCTCCACGAAGAGAACAAGCAGACAAAGAACCTCAAGGACCCCTCACTCCTTCCTAACTTTCTCCCATGGCTGGTTCATAGGGATCCCAGAGCCAGAAGTGCTGGGGCATGCTTTTATACTCAGAACAGGGATTTTTTTGTGCTGTCTTCTCAGAACACAGCCGTCCCCTATGTATCTTTTTAATTTGTAATCTGCAGGGCCTGTATTTGTGTGAGCAGACAATGTGTTTGCAGTGCAAATGAAGGGGGGCTGTACAGACATCTGCTTGACTTTTAATAATTGCTTGCATTTCCAAATATGTTAGTTCTAAAGTATCCAATCTGTACCCAGATCCCAAACTCGGCATTCACAAACCTAATTATAGAGTAAAGCAAAACATTTAGATTAGGAACAGATGCCTCATATTAGGCACCGAATTTTAAGTGTGCTTTTTTTCTTGCTTTAAGAGGGCAACTGAGCAGTGTGAGTCATTGTTGTCTTCAGGTCAGGTGTTGGGGCATTATCTCTGGACACAGCCTTCTTGCTTTCCAAGCCAAACAAAATGCTGATGGCACCCAACTGGTAATAATGGGCCAATCTATGTTTAAGGCAGGTCTTTTCCATCTTAAAGCTCTAGGCTTACAGCTCTTCTATGTTAAAGATAGCTCAAGAGCACAGGATGAAACCTTTCATCTGGAATAAATGGAAGTTTGTCCAAATGAATTCACAGGTGTGATCTATAACAGCTTCCTCAGCTCTCCAGCACTTTCCTTTTCCGTCCTGTCAGTATTCAAATAGACAAAATTATTTTAGCTGCAGGTTGCATCTCCATTCAGCTGTGTGCATTAGACAGTTGTTTTTTCAAGTTATCACTGTGAATTTGCCCAGGCTATTATGTAAGCACGAAAATGTGGACTGGTGCTTGTAAGCAGCTTCAATACTTTAGGTACTTATGTTTATTGCCGGGGTAAAGCACCAGCAACAAGCTGTCTCTTCACAAGATAATGAGGCAGGGTTTTTTAATTCCAAACATGGGAGCCAGCATGAAGCAAACCACAACGTTTGTACGTTAGATCAAACTTTTCCGTTTCATTGGTGCTGACTGAGATCAAATGTCATGATATCAATGGGAGTTCCTTTTGGATAAGATACAGTTAATGCAGTTAATAATCAGCTCCAGCAAGTTCCTCACACAGAGGAGCACCTAACAAGGGGCAGCAGGCCCCCACTCCCAAACAAATTTGTTGTTTCTGATTTTTATCATGTGTATTCCAATAATAAACCTTTTTTTATTTTTCCACCTGAAGCACAATTTTAACTTCAAAAGAAACAGCATTTCCCTGAGCATGGGTCAGTGGTCAATCCAGAAGGCAACTTTGCAATATTGCATGCACTCATGTTTTACTAGACAGAATAATTACAGCCTAGAATCTGCAGCTTTTCTAGAACTGGGAATGTGATTAAACCCTGTTAATTAAAAGAGAAATACGAGTTAACTGACAATTTAGAAGTTATTTGTATGTTTTGTTAATGCTGCTTGTGAGCTCAATATATGTTCTCTGTAATAACAGTCACAGAGAGTCAAATGTTGGGCTGATAAAACCTGATGATGCTCTGTTGAAGTCAGTCCAAGTGTGTCCATTTGCAAGAGTGTTTCACTTCTTTGGACTCACACAAGGAAATTTTCCCCTTTTGGATGTATAAACTGAATGTTCAAAAAACCCTAAAGAAGATGAACAACAGATTTGATTCAAAACAGTGAGGAATGAGGGGGAATTTCTTAAAAAGAAATATTTGCTCTGGTCCATAAATCAGGGAGAATTGTAAATTTTCTTTGGTTTTCTGCCTCTCCTAATCTTGTTAGAAAGTCCTGGTGCGTTTTTATGGCAACAGAGCTCTGATGTTGCCAGTGCTGCAGAGTCTAGTGATGAATGGTCCCTGACATTTTACCTAGCAGTTTTTCCTGCAGTATTTAGCTAAGTCTTGTAGAAATAACTTTAAAGGATTATTTGGGGTTCAAGGTGACATTCTGCCTTGATGGTGTCTTTCTCCTGCTTGTAGTTAGTTTAACTGGTTGGGAGAGTTGGGGGCAAGGTGTAAAAGCTAATTTTGCTGCTGTCTGCTTATCGTTCCTTTGAAGGAGCATTGGCTTCCTGGAGCTTTCTCTTCCCCTTTTTTCCTTGATTCCCTACTCTGAGTGGAATTCAAGCATTTGTTTTCACATGTCTCCATCACAGCAGAGCTTGGGAACATCGCTGTGTTGCATCCTTGAATATCACATGGGAAGTGATAACATCCATGCATGTTTATGGTGTTTGTGCTGCAAACAAGTCACACGTTCTGGAGAGCCATGGCTGGACGTGGGTATTTCTAAGGAGCTTTTTCACATTACTCCTCAGTTTCTTTCTCTCCTGTCTCCCTTTTCTAGAGGCTGCTTGTGCCAAGTGTGGCAGTAGGAATGAAGTACTTTGAGCATGTGCAGAGAGCTTAAACAGCATCACTGGCTTATTAGAGCCTGCTTATTCTGCATCAGAGGCTTCAAATTTGGCTGTGGGCTCTAGCCAGACTGGCACAGGGTTCATGTTCTCTTTCAAAATCTGCTGGGTGTCTTGGTGGAAACACAATTTTGTCAGTAATAAAACATGTTCTCCCAGCATCCAGGGCTTGTTCTCTGTATTGATTTTTTTTTTTCCCTTCTAATTTGGGAGTCTACTAATCATAAGAAGAACAAGATTCTACTTTAGTGCTTACTGATTTCTGCCGTCCTCCTATAGTGCCACACGTAATATCCTCTATACTAGTGCCACACGTAATATCCTTCCACATAATATAGTGGCATATAGTTATTTAATTATAACTCAAATAGTGCCATTCAATTTATAAAGATACTTTCCAGCAAGCTAGGTGTCTATTATCACACACAAAAATAAAATAAGAACAAAGAAAACCCTCCAGCACAACTGGGATTTATGTATCAGCCGCACTGTTAGTTTAGTGGTGGATATTTGGCTAATTGAAATGTCTGTCACAATGAGGAGCTTTCCTTAGCTGGGCTAAGTTAGAGAGCCCAGGAAGCCTGAGGCAGGGTCAAATGTGAACACAATAGATGGAAAGTTTTGAGGGCTAACAGAAACCATTGTTTCTTTATCCAAAATGCTCGGACAATTTTTATTCCCTTCTTAATAAGCACTGGGAGTATTTTTGTGGAATCAAAATTGTTTCCTCATTGTCAAACACCTCAGCTCTTTTTTTGTTGATCTGGACTGACTTGGCAAAATACCAAACTGGGCTTAACATTTATTTTCTCCTTTGGGGTTCATTCATCACTGACTACTGCAACTCCTGAAAGGCTGTGTAGGGAGATGAAAGGGTAGGTGGGGCAAACCATCTTCCCTTGCAAGTACCTCTAGGGTGGCTGTGTGGCAAACCTCCCTTCCTAATGCTTTCTAGGAAATTCCTGGTGTTCTCTCTAAGCAATTTTTAAAGCTCTTGCTTTGAGTTCCTCCACACTGAGTGAGAACCTGGTACCCTAGGGAAAAGGATGTACTCCTTCTTGCTGCTCTTACTTGGGATCTAATGTACATTTCTCTTGTGAATGGTGGACCTAAACCTAATCTCTGCATCTCTTGGAGCCTTAAAAGCCTTTTATACTTCCTCAGCTTTCTTATATTCAGCTGAAATAATTTTCTTATATTCAGCTGATTGGTAGCTGAAAACTGATTAATTTTATGAAACTCTTGTTTACATGGAAGGTTTCACCAGAACAATTTTTATGAAGGACTTACTAAATGATTCAAAGGCTCTTTATGAAGTGATTAGTCAAATGTCACAGGTTTTCCAATGCATCAATACCATGACTCTCATCAGGAGTCTTGCTTTTAATGTTCTGTGTTGCTCGTGGAAGAACCAGCCTCTCCTGTTGGGTGCAGCACTATGCTAAGAGGAGCTCAGGTGGGTAAGGCAGATGCCAAAAGCTCTGCAGCTGACTCAGGCCTCTCCACTCCTGGCCTGTTTTGAAGCAAAACCTTTCTGGGATCCTAACTGAAAAATCAGGGGATTTTTGTGTTGTAAAATAAGATTAATTCCTGGCTCAATATTTTCACGATATTGAAGCTGGACAGCTTAACACATCCAAGCAGAATAGTTTGGAAATTGTATGAAACAGTTTGCTTGTGTATTTTCATTCTCTTTTGAAGCCCAAACACATTTCAAAATGTTAGAATTTTCTGGGGAGCTGAAGGTCTGAATTTTGATTAGTTCTAATGCAGGGAGCATCTGTGGCTCGGTGTGTTGTGCTGGTGCTGCAGGATTATTCCTGTAACTCTGTATCCCAGCTGTAACACTGATAGCTCTGCTCAGTGCTCGGGCAGCTTCTGTCTTGCAAATGCAGCCAGGCTGTTTTCAGCTGAAGTAACCACATACAGAAGTTCATCATCATTTTTAATAAAGAGAATGGAAGTTTGACAAGCTAAGAAACGATTCATTTACATTCATTTAAGGAAACTTCCCAGTATCCTTAGCAGAGAAAGAAAAGGCAAGAGAAGACTTTACTTATTGTAATGGGGTTACAGCTTCTCCTCAGCATCTGGGGTTAAATTTGCAAAAGGGAACTTAAATTGTGAATTTTTCTTTTTTTAATTTTTCCAGAGGAAAAACCCCTTGATATAGTCTGTGCTCTATACTCCGTGTCTGAAAAATCAGCAAACAGGCACTAAACAATCCAAAAATGTTGATCTCTGGACTGAGGTTTTGGCCCTCATGCTGTAGCGTGCCTTTTGTTCCCTGAGGTGGGCAGGCTCACGGACACAGGTACTGTGGGACAGGGACATGGAGAGGTGTGCTGAATAGTCTGTTTGGATGGAAAACAAACACCTTGGAAGTGGACGTGTCTTTTATCCCTGTCCTGACGTGCTGGGCTGCATGCTGTAGCATTTCTCATGTGTGCTCCAGTGTTGCGTTGATGCTGTAATCTGCTGCTTTCCTCACAATCGCTTCTGTTCAGCTGGGAAACTGCAGCTGGTCACCGTGGGGGTGCTGGCCTGCTGCAATCCATCCTTTCTTCTTTGCTGTGCTAAAGACACCGGTTAAAGAGTTTATCATTTAGTGCAAAAGGCCTCTCGAGGGCTCTGCTTGTGTTTGCAGTGCCAAATGTCACCAGACCCGAAGGCACCAGGCATTCACCTTGCTGCTTGTTTCTTTGTGCTGAGAGGAGGGAAGGTCAGCCGAGTCAGACCTGTCCAGTGCACAGCGGGACAAGCCAGTGGTGGCAGGATTATGAGCTGAGCAGGAAACCTTCCTTCTTACTCCAGGGGTCCCAGAAATAAGTGACACACTCCTTTTGAGAGGGGAGCAGATTCACAATATTGCAATGGTAAAAAAAGAAAGAGAAACTATGTTTAGGTAACTGCGGTTACCAAATTTTACTGTGGTTTGTTTTAGCTTAGTTTGGTAACTGTGTGTCACCATTCTGTGCCTGAGATGTGATCAGCAAGCAGCCGCTGGTAGCAGTGATCCGCAAGACTGAATAAACCAGCTCATTTAAAAGCTCTGCGCTGTGCTGTGAATAGAAAACATGCTCAGCTGCCTGTTTGCTCTGGATCCTGACTGGCTTGCTTATAACACCAGAATCATAAGCCTGTTTTGTTTTGGTTCTGCAGAGGGTGGAAAAAGAGAGACAACAGGAGGAGGCAGGAACTGTTTGTTATTTATGACCATATGTCATTGTACGAGCTATGCAGGAACCAGAACAGCGACTTTAGAAGGAAACTCACTGAAAAGATTTGAAAAGGATTTAATTAATTCCTCCCTCCCTCTCTTTTATCTCTGTCTGGAAAGAGCTGGCCTGTGTGGCTTTTATATGGTTCTGTGCAGGATCAGGTGCCAAACTGGGGTAATTAAAATTGGGAGTGAGGAGGATGTGGTAAGACAAAAAGCCATTTTTCTTGGCATGCACCTCTGTTACAGTATTATAAAAATAATTTGCTCACAATTTTTTTCCAATTTTTCCAATCTTCAAAATCCCCTTCATACCACCTCCTCACAAGAGGGAAAAAAAAAGGGCAAAATTTCACACATTAATTATCTTCTCCAAGCTTGCACATCACTTCAGAGCCTGTTCTCATTATAGCCAGTTCTAAGATGACCTGGCTTCAATAATGTGTAAATCTAGAGATTTGGAAGGGGGAGTGTTGCTGCTATGAGTTGTTCATGTCTGTAACTGGCACACCCCTGCTGTGCAGGGCGTTCCAAAGAGAACTGTCACTGAAAAGGTGGTAAGCTCAATAACTGCTGTTCCCTAACCAGTATGAAATAAGTGAGGAGAATTTGTACCCACTGTATGTCAAGGATTTGAGAGAAACAAAGATTTGTTCCTGAAGAGAAATTCAGGCTGAAATGATACAGGAGAAATCGAACAAGTGCAGAAGCACTTATCAGCACTCCACAATTTCTCCTCAAGTGTCTGTAATATGTTGTATTATTTGTGGACAGTCTAAACAACGGTCACCATCATTGATCTTGAAGGGAGAAGGAAAAAGAGCCTATATATAAAAAGCATTAATAGTATACAAATATATCCTTTACGCTATGTCCCAGCACAGCCAGCTTTGCTGTGTTTTATCAGTGGGAACCACTCCAAACTCTGTCAGTCTGACTAAAAGCCCTTTGCTACACAATATAGCTAAAGAAAGCCAGATCAAGCTATGCTATCAAAAACTTCTTATTCTAGTAAGTAAAAGTCTGCTGAGTGTGTGGAAGGGTAGAAACAGCAGTTTGGTCTCCCAGCCCACTAATTTCCTGTCCACCATATGGGGACTGTAATGTAATAGCATTATAGGCAGGCAGGGGATTTGTCCTCCACACGAAGGGTGGCTGCTGTTTGCACAGTTTGTGCAGAACTCCACATTTATTTAAAGGAAGAAGGACATCCTGGTTACATAGTGAGGGTAAGTCTAGACATTGCTGGTGAAAGCATCAGCACAAGTAGCTTAAATACCCCCAAATATTTTTGTCATGTTCTGCACCCTTTCCTAGAAAATGGTTTACAAGAAGGATTCTTCAGATGCTAAATAGTTTGTAATATTTAAATTCACATTCATACGAAATTTGTCACAGCTTCGACACCATAATGAGCTGTTCAGGAAGCACAATCAAGTCATGTTTACAGTGCTTTTATTGGCATTCTGCTGTGAGTTATAAGGTGCTTGACAGCTTTTCTCTCCTCCAAGTTGTCCTTTTTCCTGTTTAATAAACACTGATTTGTGTCTCCAGCCAGCAGAGCTTAGTGTACTGTCGCAGCTACTGTGACAGCACCATTTTGCTTCATCTTGATGAGAAAGTGTCCTTTGCAAGCAATCCCGGGAATGCTCACGAAGACAGATGGGATGCAATGGGTGCAGAGGTGGAGGGCAGAACTCCTGAGTGCTCAGCCCACTGCTGGTGCTGATTCACTCCAGGACTACGCTGTGCTTTGCTGCTGGTGAAGGGCAAGTATAATTCAATGTATTAAGTATAGAATTGGCTTTGCAGGATTAAAGAAGTTATTTAGCCATGTAGCAGGAGAACCAAAATGTCACCCTGCCTTCCTCCTGGAGATGAATGTGTATCTGTAAAAGCTGTTGGTGGAAAAATGTTGAGGTCCTCCCTGAGATGGTATGGGTGAAGTTTTTCTAGCTGGACTCCAGAGAAACAGAAAATATGTCTGGAGGCTACTGTAGATTAACCTTCTTGGTGTCTGACTTAAAATGAAAGCTCCAAGGAGATTTAGATGGGAATAAAGTTGTGATAGAGGTATTAAAATGTCCTCAGGGGCAAAACCCCATGCATGTATTTAATGCTTTTTGTCTACTGAACTCACTGTGTGTGTGTGTGAGCAGCTTCCCACCAACTCAACAGGTATCTCCGGACCTTGACCGATTCTGGTCACAAAGTCAAAGGCAAGGGAAAAGTAGCAGATGGCCTGAAAAAAAGGGTGTTTCCAGAAGATATTTTCAATGAAGTCATGCCTATTTTTCCTTATTTATAGCACTCGCTGACTTTCTTAAATGGGAACGTTTGGCTTTGTAGCCAGGGATGCATGTGCACCTTTCCATCTGATGTCTCACCCTATCTGACTGTCTCAGAGGTGTAGACTACCTTGGACTGGTGCCTAAACTGAATCAAATGTAACAGGAAGAGTGGACCAGCACAGGTGTGTTGGTCACAAGCAGGTCTTGCTCCTGAGAACACAGAAACCTTTTTTCCTAATTTGCATTATTACTGGTGTAGGTACAGGGCTGCCCCCAGAGTTTGTCTGTTTTTCTCTGCCCAAGCAGACAGTGGGAGTGCTGGAGAACCAAGGAGCTTGGTAAGGCAAAGAGCCTAGATATAGATCGATGTAAGAAGAGTTTCTCAAATCAGGGTCTAAAAAGAGTGAAAACAAAAACACAATCAAAACCCTACAGGCCATTAAGCGTCGTAGGAGAGCAGTTCATTGAGGAACAGCTCATCCAGCAAACACATGCTCTGTGTGCATTTGGCAGTAAATGAGAGACAAATTACTTCCCTTCATGCTACACCCCTCTCCCATCTGCCTTACTTTTGGAAGCACAGGACCTGTGAGGAATGCCAGTGGTTTAGCAAGAAATAGTTCTGATCCACGGCAAATAAAAGAACTGGGCGTATTCTCCACCATGTGTGGTAGAGGTGGATGGAACACATGGGGTGGTGCACTCTTGCTTTCTCTGCCTCCTAAATCTTCCAAGCTGAGCATTCATTTTGAGATAAGCCAGTGCTTTGTACAGAAGCCTAAACACATGGGAACATGCTGTCCTGCAGAGTGACAGGCGGGCGATGAAATCCCCAGAACATGCCTTTGCAGAGAGCGGTTCCTTGGTGCAATCTGACAACTCCATCAAACAGTAGTTTGAGATATCACCAGAGGAGATGTTGTCCTTTGCCTCCTCTACATGGGCAAAAAAAAAAAAAAAAAAAAAAAAAAAAAAAAAAAAAAATCTTTATTTGCTTCCTACAGTGACATCTTGCTAGCTGTAAATGCGAAATTTCTGAAGTCTGTAATTCACAGCCTTAAAAGCACTCTCCCTGCTTAGTGTGGTCAGCTCTAGATAGGGAGGTGTGACATGCCAACAACAGCTGACTATCAGATGGTGGTCAAAAGGGAGTGAGAAATAGCTTTAAAGTGACCCAAACAAGGCCAGGAGTCAGTCAGTTTGTCTTGAGTTGTCATTACTGGATGTACTCTACACAGTCACTGTGTTTATCACCTGCAGTGACAGTCTCGTATTTCCTGAGAATTATTTTCACAGAAGTTTCTGAATATGCAGCATTAGTTTATTTCAGGTTCTCTCTTTTTGCAACTTCTGCTATCCAGACCTTTCTGGATTCTCTTCTAAGCTTAGCTGAAAAGGAAGACACTGCTTTCTTGAGGAACTCTTGAAGATACCAACATGTATTGGACTGTCAAGCAATTGAAACAGCCTCTGCTGTGAGCTGCTGGATGTTACAGGTGCTGAAGAAAGCGCTGCTGAACAGGACATGTACCTGCTCTGTTACACCGCAGGTCACTGTCCAGCACATGAACAGCTCCACCTTGGGGGTCTTCACGGACCTAATATGTTCTGTTATGTTCTGTTCATGTGACAGGAACAACTGCTGCTGCCACTTAGTCAGATATGCTGGAAGGCATTAAACAATGAGGTTTCCACCTTGCCCAGAAACTTAATTCTCCATTGCCCAGCCAGCAGACAGTCAAAAATGCTGCAAGACTTCCTTTAGTGCCACACCGAGTAGTGCAGTGATCAGTATATGAGGAATGTTATTTATTATTTGAATCCACAGCTCCTAGGTTGTTCTGTGCTTGCTAGACACTGCAAGCAAGTTTTCAGGAGATAAGAGGCACTGGGGCCTCACACAGTTTGTGAAATCCAGCCAAAATTCAAAGTTGGAGCATGGATGATTCATTTATCCAGGTCCACAGGTTTCTTTTCTTTTTATCTCACTGTTCACAGGGGTGCAGAACTGCACGTGTGAGAAACAATTTGAACTTGACTTTTGGCGAGACTTTCAGAAATAGATGTAAGCGTGTTCTCCTGTACTGCTACCTTTCCAGATTCCTGTACCCTTATTTTGTTTGGCAGTAGTTTCTTCAGGGCAGAAATGACTCACCTAGCTGGTTCTTCAGGGTAAATATGAATTAAAAGCATAGGTCTTTCAGGTATGTACGTATATGTGTTTATAGGAGTGTATTTGGCCAGAAAGAAACAGTCTAAATGTAGTATGAGACAGATGAACTTCGTGTGGTCCTTCCCACCCAAACCACTCTAGGATGCTCCTAATGGCTTATGCAGTTATAAACAGCATTTTGCTTGATTAATAATAAAAATCAAGATTTGTGGAGGTCACTAACCTTTCCCCTGCTTGGTGGGAGAGGAAAAGTTTTTCAGAGAGACAGCAGGTATTTTTGAAAGCAGAATGTACACCTGCATAAAGCTCAGCCTTCTTTTCAGAAATAACTGAAGCTCTTTGGCTAATAGTGAAAGCAGCAACAATGTTAAGTCAAAACAACAAATCAGGCCAAGAGAGATGCCAGGAACAAAAAACTTCATTCCAGAGAGTGAATTTCTAGCTAAGCCCAAATGCAGAGAACCTCAAGAGGCTCTGGTACTAGAAAGCATCAGAAAAGGCCTGCTTGTTTCACGATTTTGGCAGCCTCCTTTCCTCTCTCCTGCACTTCTGCTTCTGCTCTTGTCAGATGCACCTGAGCTGCAGATTCACAAACCAGTGATTTTCATGGGTCAATAGATCTTTTTTAGACTCTCTGAGGTTACACAGTATTAATAGTCCACTTTGTTGTTTCAGTCCAGTGAACCAGTGACCTTGTGAAGGAAATAAGTGCTTAAAAAAAAAATTAAAGACCCCCCCAAAAAGCCCAACCAAAACAGAAAAACCCCAAGACATTGGCCTCTTTAGTACATTTTTAATATTTTATAACATTTAAATCCATTAAGAATAGAGTTTGGGAGTGCAAACAAGCATAGGAAGGTGGAATACTTGCTAGTGAATTGCTTGGCTTTTGACCCTTAAAATTCAGATTGTTAAGGATAGAGATAAATTTAAAACAGGATCTCCATTTAAAGGAACCTGTCAAGATACTTTCCCATCATCTGTGGAAAGCATCTCCCCTCAGGCTGTCCATTATATAATAATACCCTAAGTATTTTGAAATTAAAATCTGTTTTGACTTTGTTTTTTATTTTTTAAAACGGTTACTTCTTCCTCTTAAATGTAGTCAGTTTGTTTATTGGAGGATAATACAGAAAACATCACTCTTGTTTTTTAGTGTGATATGATAAAGGAATTCTGAAGAATGTGTGTGAAAGGAAAACCTGGAGAAATCAAGAATGTGAAATCCTGTTTAAGAATGCTGGAAAATTAGAAAAATTACATATATTACATATATTTATATCATATATATACTACATTATATAAATTCTGATTTTTTTTTTTTTTTTGCATATGCAAACACATAAGTGAATTCATCAAAATACTTCTTTCTGGTAATGCTGAAATGAATCCAGCACATGCTGCCAGTGTTCGTTGTGTGTGCTTGTACAGTTCGTGTGCCTGCGTTCACATAAAGCAATCCACCTAATAGAACCTGAGAAAGCTGGAACAAAATGTCCTCTTTCGTCTTTGAAATTTCTCTATTAGCTTCACTGAAATTGGCAGGCTCCCTCCCAAACTCCTTCGCTGCAGTCAGAACATATTACCTGTTGGGGGAAAAAAGAATCAAGCTGACTAATTCTGAATGCAGTTTTAAGGATGTCATATGAAAAAACTTATTTAACTTAGGCATTATCAACTTTACACAGAAGGGTGCGATGTTATTTTCAAAATAACTTTTGCTCTTTGTTTCTGTGCGTGCTTGGTTATCTTAATTTCAGAAAGACGTATACTATTTTGAAATCTTGCCCAGTGCATACGGATATTTATATCTGAAATGATAGAAGAGCTTTAATTTGATTGGTGGCAAAGAAGGAAGGAAGCTCAGGCTGGATCAGGCTTGCATGTCTGTCAGGCAAAGGGTGTAGGAGATTTAAGGGCAAGTGCATGGACTTGTTTGACTGAAAGATAGAAAATATTAGGAGCATTAGCTTTAAGATGTGGTTAGGAGTGCTTGTAAGGTGGTATTTCCATCTCACAGTGACTCCTGAAATGAATAGGGCCAACTAAATTTTAGTACATAAACATTCTGCCTTTCACGTGTACAGTGATTTATTCAGTTTCTTAAATCATTTTACCACTTCACTGTTTAAAATACTGAACCCAGATCAGATGTGGTGGGCTCTTCCCTGTGACATCAATATTTAGCTTAAACATCAGTAAAAGCAGTCAGCACTGGTCCCTGTGAGACTTTACAGCTGTGATCCTGAGAGAACAGAGGCAGGGAGAGCCATAACCTGTGCGAACAGCTCGGGGGTGGTGGGAGCACTGCCTTGCCTGCTTTCGCCGCAGAGGAACCCTGGGCGGGAATTCGGTCTCGTATCTGCACAGGTCCAGCAGCTTGTTGCACAATGTCGCTCTCAAACACTGCCTTAATTTTAATGAGTCTCCTCCGAAAAGCCACTGAGCTGTAGTGGTCTTTGGGTGGGTATTTTTTAATGTACAAAGTAGAAATTATGGTAACCGCACTTTTCAACACCCATGAAAAGGAACCATGTCCTTCATTAGCTTACATTAGAAGTATCTTGCTAGCTCAAACATTTTATTTTAGCAACAAGGTGGGGGGTTGAGTTATTTTTGCATTTTTATTGGTGTCCATAATTATCTTTCCCTGGTTTTGCTCATTTTTTCACCACTGGCCACAGCATGCTCGTTGTTGCCCGCAGGTCAGTTTGCAAATGAGACAGCTGTTCCGATTTGGACACGGAGTGGACAGCATCTCCGTGGCAACTGGAACTGCACAAAGGCTGCCTGCATGGCTCTGCCCGATACTTTTTGTTTCTTCCCTCATTTTCATAGCCATCACTCGCATGGGAACGGACACTGCAGGATTAGGTAGGACACAATGCACAGATAAATAGGGAATGGAACCTAAGCAATGGCATTTGTTTTCATTTCCTGCACAATGGGACCCTGATATCCTTTCAAAACTTGTTTTATGTTAAAAATGTATTCTTGTGTGCTCAGACCCGTATGCATGTGGATGGGTTGCATTGTGTGTGTGAAAATACTCTCCAGGCACGTGCCATCAGTGTAGGTTTGCTTTAGTTACCTACAGCATTTTGAAGCCAGCACAGAGGGCAGGAGGACATGAGCTGCCTTGGTGAATAAGAGACCTTTATGCACGTGGATTATAATTTTGCTTTTGTAATTCTCTGTTAGAGAAAATTAGCAGTTGTTTTTGTTGGCGTAAACCACTTTTGAACGATAGGAGACATCTCTCTTTCCTGACATCAGCATCCCACCAGTGAATCAGTGGCAACACTTGCAAACAATCTTTCCTCACCATGTGGACACTGTCCAGAATGTAGGAAAGAGAAAATCTGAGGTCACGTATGAGCTTGGCGTATTGTCTAGAGACAGAAACAAGCTAGTTGTACCTGGAAAAAAGTCCTAAAGGATGGACTCCATCTTTGCTGTCAGTGAAGCTATCAGTGAATCCCCTCCACTCTGCCCCTGTATTTCCTTCTGGGAACTCCCAGGTGCAAAACTGGAGAGAAAGTATGTAAAAATAAGTTACCCTGGCTGTTATCAAAAACGTGTGATGGCTGTTCCCACAATTAACACCTTTCATCCTGTCAGTTCAATTCTCTCTCCTCATGGAGATTTGCCTTTTAGACACCCTTGAAAGCATTTTAGTTACTTTTTTTCGTTAGTCTGTATACACTAGATGGGTTGTCTGGCTTTGGATGTAATCGCTGACAGATGCCTCGTTAGCTTAGGAGTGAAACACATACTACAGGGAAAAAAAACCCTGCCAAGAATCCTTACCTAATGACCCGGCCTCTGCTAATTGCTTGCTACTGCAAACTAGAGTTTCACTTGCCGGATATAGCGCTGAGTGGTGCAAAACCTGAAACAAATCCATGCTCGTACAAAAAGATATTTTTGGGGGACGTGGCTAATAGCAAATGGCATGTCCGAGAGCACTGCCACGACCCTTCACTCTTCTTGCCTCAGGGTGTGATTATTCCTTTCTAGTGCAAGTGGGTGCTAAATACAGCTTTATGGCAGCTCGGGTGGCTGGGGAAAGCAGGGTCTTGTAGCTCTGCTGCCTGAGAGGGAATCTTTGCTCAGGACACAGGGCTTTTCTGTCAGGAAGAAGTAAGAAAATATATTTCCCTACAGTCATGAGGCGATACTCACGCCAGAAGGCATTGTACCGCTTTATTAGAGAAAGGGAACAGAAAAGCAGCATGAGATGGATATGACTAATAACAACGGGAGCCCTCAGGCCTGGGTTTTTGGTCCGTTCTTTTTTTTTGGTAGCTTGACTCTCTCTGTGAAGGTTAACTTGGGAAAAAGCCTCTTCTCCACCAGCAACCTTGCCAGACTGAAATATTGCAGGCATGTCTCCTTGTTCTCTGAAGGCTGCAGAGCCGATTGTTTGGTTAAACAGCTTTGCGGAAAAAACACAGGCAATTCTCCTTCTCGTCTTAGAATTTAGGGTTTAAATAGCTTTGGAGTTGCTTCCATGTAGGAAAGTAGCACACATGTGGGCTATTCACCTGTTTTATTTTAATACTAAGGGTACTGTGTTGGAAACCTTAAATGAAGAGGCAGAGAAGAAGAGAGCAATCCTAGTATAGGATTTTGGCAACCAACAGTTAATACAATTAAAATGCTTGAGAGAGAAATTTTGGTGGGAGACTTGGAAAATCTACCTGGGAACACACAGCTGCCATCCGTCTGTGGAAGATTTGGAAAGTGGCAGCAGAAGAGTAGCAAAGTAAATTGGTGTCTGTGGTAGCTGGGCTACCTTTACTCATGTATCCAAGCATGGAACAGGCTGGTTGGTGTAGTTAGGACTTTTTTTTGGGCAGATGGATCAAGTTCTGTGGATGCTGATGGCTTCCCAGGTGTCCAAGAGAATGGGTCAGGTGGTTGCTGTCTAGTACTCACCTATAAAAAGGCTCCTTATTTCCAAGGGCAGAGGAAATGGGAGCCCCCTCAAATTGGCTGGGTCATATGCTCCTCCCTGCTCACCGTGTGTTGAAAGGAGAGACTAATTCTCTCTGCATGCCTACTTAGTGTTTCATCTCTCTTGCAGAAGTTTTAGGGACCTTTCTGTGAGCTGGTGTCAGTATTTTTGTGCCAGCAGCTGTTGAGAGCTCGAGCTCCTGGGAGCAGGGCTTGTTGAAGTGTGGTCCTGGCTTTTGCAGATCGGCTGCTTGATAGAGTGCTCCTTCTTGGTGATTTCTCATTCCTCTGAGGTAGCAAAGCAAACAATGGAAATAATTTATGCTTGACTCTGATCCACCTCTTTTGTCAGCCCTTGGCATATATCCATTAGGAAACAAGTTGTCCTGGCTGAATTCTCTGGTGAAAAGGAGGTGAGTACTTCATTTTATTCCCTATCAGTGTATATCACAAAACCAGTCTGGCATTAATTGCACAGCAAGGGTTGCAACAAAGCGTCTCCTCCTGCAGCCATGGGAGGAGAGGGGGGTGTCACAAAGCAAGCCTGAAGTGCCTGGAGTTTCCTCCTAAGCCTAATTAGATTTAGGGGACCTTTCTCTCTGGAAAGGCTTTGGATCTGACCCAAGAAGAGCAGCCTGAGGCAAGGATGATCAGTAAAGACATTTGGAGAGCCGGAGGAAAACTGTCCAGCCCCTGCCTGTGCTGCTCTTGACTGAGATCAATGTTAGAAGTCCCGGCTTGCATCGACATTAAAGACTTTCTCAAATGCTACACTGAGTTTAATTTGTAATCTCTAGTGAAATCTTTTTTTCCGCCGCTCCTTTTAGGAGGAGAAACAATCAAGAAAGAGTTCTTCATGGGAATGCATTAATCCTATAATATCCCATGGGAAAAGCTCTCTATTTCTGACTGCCTCCTTCATTTTAGAGAAACCTTTTTTGCCTCTCCCTTATGGATAGGAGAAGCAGGGAGAAGGAGTTGAAAAAAGGATCAGAGTTCTCAAGCTCTAGTAGTACTCAAAGCAGAAGTTTCAAAAGGCCTCAAGAAGATTTATTTTAATAGGAAAAATTTGGTTTCGTGTATCCAAAATTGTTTATCAAGGTCCTAGCCATTCCCTTTCTCCATGCCAGAGGAAGTCTCTGTCAGTGTCCAAAAATCTGGTTCAACAGCAGCACTTTCATTTCTACAATTTTCCATTGATTTGCTTCCTGCTGCCTGCCAGATCACATAACCCTGGTTACATGCTTCATCTTTCTGCTTCCCAGGGCTCTTGGTATTTCTTTTGAGTTTTCTTCTTCCTTTTCAACCTTATGTACGTGTTCTGGTCAGGGAAACCAAAATTCATCTACTTTTCTTCTGGCTTACTTGTTGCAGACATCAGTATCGTTGTCTTCCATGTTTTTCCTCTCCTCAGAAGACCAGAGGGACATTTTGCTTTACAATGTGCATGCTTTCCCCTGTTTATTTGCATTTTTCTGAAATTTCTGTGATTTATTTTGCTAAGAAGTTAAAATATCCACAAAGAAAGCAGCAACCCTAAAACGTCATCTTCTGAAAACTAGAAAAAAAGAATGAAAATAACTGATTCTGTACATTTTCTTTAATAGTCTCTTTTCTTTTGCTTTTTTGGTAAACTTTCTTTATGGATATATATCCAGCTGTGACAATTCCTCACTAAGTCTTGGGAGGGAGGCTAATCAGGTCAAATGATGTAACATGGCATTCAGCCTCGGTTCTGAAGAGTAACAGCTTTGCAGTCCCTGGACATGAAACTCCAGATTCTGGGTATTTTTTACTGATCAGAGTAAAAAGCTGCTTTAGTTTTCAGAGAATTCACCATGTAAGTATGGAATCACACTCTCATGTGATCAGTGAACGCAGGACGCCTGACTGTCTCCAGATCAGTGATATGTGTGAGAGCATACACGAGACAAAAGGGCTAAACCCTAAATCACTAAGATTAATCGGGTGTCTGCAACAAGTGTCAATTACCTCAGAATGTTGCTACATCTGTATAGCAGTGGAAAAATCTATTTGTTCGAAGAGAAGCAAACACAAATGATTGGGGATTCTGGAAGGAAAACATTAGTCATGGGGAAATATGATAATTCTCTTTTATTAGCTTTTAAGCAATTTTCTAGGAATTTTTTTTACCAGAAATACAAGCCTACTTAAAAGTGGTGTTTCTCCATTGAAATTTAGAAGGGTATTTCCCCCTCTAAATCTAGCTGAACTGTGCTTTCCTCCTGTTTTCTCTCAGAATTGTTCTGTACAGCTCATACCGTTCTCTTTGGGCAAACGGATAGCTGGGGAAGTTTCCCTAAGAGGCATTCACAGTCCTCTTTTAAAAATGCAACGAGCATGCAATCTTTAAGGAGATGCAGACGGCACCTCAAATTCTCCAGGGATGTTTTGACTCAAGGAGCAAACCTATTTTCCCCTCAATTGACTCAGTAATGAAAGGATGGAATCCTGGAAACATTTATTAGCTGCTAGGTGAACTGGAGAGAGACAAGCTCTTTGGTGTGGTCTGGAATCTTTATCAATTAGTAAACGCAGGTGTCAGAGAGACACGGAGCAACACAAATCCTGTAGCAGCAGTGGTGCAGTTCCCATTACCTGCCTGGCTTTCTGCAACCTAAACAAATTCCCCGCACGTTAGTTCGGAAAGAGGTGATATTTTAAAAAGCCTTTACTGATAGATCGATGCTATTGACAGAAGATCGTTCTTCTCAACAGTGTTAATAACTCACCAAAGCACATTACCAGCTGGCTGGTTTAAAAGGTATCTGAATGTGAAATTAAAGTTTGATTCCACTGGTGTAACATGATGTTTGTGTTTGTCAGAGATTAATTGCAAATTGTTTCACTTGCTTGCAGTGTTGCTTTCAGCAGTTTCAAGCTGGCACTCTCAGACAGGCAGGGAGAATGACAAGATAAACTTGTAAAGTTTGCAGCTTGGTCAAGCGGCGTGGCTCCTCCTTTTGTCCCTTTTCCTGCTCGTGAAGGGTCAGTCAGCATAACAGCTGCCACAGTCTCAATCTTCTTGGGGTGCTGGGCCAGCCCAGAAGCTGCATGCTGGCACCAGCACAAATAATTGCAGTGCTGACAGCATCTGTCTGGGAAAAAAAATACATGAATAATGGTAAAAGACAGCATGTCTCAAAATCCAAGCCGAAATAATGAGTCGAACCTTGTCATTATTTTGTTAACTATATTCCTTGCACTTGAATTTGAGGTACCCCGCCGCCTTTCTGTGACCTTACAAGATACATCCCTTGGAAGATTTCTGGCAAAAATTTCACAGCCGAACGTTGTTCCTACAGCTGGGGAGTCTGACTTTTACCACTAAGAACTATTCTTTACTCACCTCTTTGATGCTCACCTCTCACTTTACACGTTTGCTTCCCCGGGTGCCCCTGCCCGGGCTCGTTCCGTGCAGCCGGGGCAGCACGGAGCCTGCAGGGCTGCTGGCTCCCCTCCACACACAGCCGGTTCGCAGTCCCTTTCAGCAATTCTCTGTCAGCCTGAGCAGGTTTCTGGCCGCCACACACCCTTTGGGCATGCTACTCCTTTTCCTTTGTTTATTCATCCCCCTGCCAGGGTTATCCTGAGATCCATGAGAACGTATAGTGCTACTGTATAGAAATCGGAGGTACTGGTGAGAAATACCAAAGCAAGACCATTAATCTTTCATTTAGGATCCAAACCCTGGATCCCGGCATTCTGTTCTTTTGCCTGGACGAGAGAAATGCAAAGCATTGATGCCAGAGATGAGTGTACACTGTTTCCCATGTTTCTATTTTCTTCCTTGCCGTTTCCCATCTCTGGTGTTCGCTGCGGAGTAAGCAAATGTAGAGTTAAAGACACTATCATTCTCAGCCTATTGAACAGCACATCTATAGTTCATTAGCATCCAAATACCTGTAAGCTGATTGTCTCCTTGGTCACACTGCTCCAGAGCTTACAGGATGAAAGTACCAAAAGTTCAGAAATAATGGGTTGCGTTGTTGCTGAAGGGAATATCTGATTAGTGGAGGCTTGCCCATGTACTGTGTAGAGGAAATACAAAAATGCAAAGGAATTCTCTCTTCATTATTCATGTGTAATCACATTTTAAAAATACTAATAATTAGGTAAACGTTTATTCACAGTCTTCCTGTGTTTTGCAGAGCTTTGATTTTTATGTAGGTAATTAAGAAAGAGGTTATGAACTCTAACAATTGCTAGGCTGGTCTCTCTCTTTTAAGGATTTAGTTTGAGTAGCAATGGGGTAAGAGGTAGGACTGTTGCTAACTTCTCTCTCTCAGACTCTCAACTGTGCCAGGCTGGAGTTGAAATGAGGATGGACTCGCTAAGAAGAAAATGGATTAGCATGACTGTGTTTTGATTACCAGATGCATTAATCTGTGGTGATTGAAACACAACTGAAGTGTAACATTTTTTTTATCGGGAGCGGAGCTCTACTCGTTCAGCAATGGACTAAAAGGAGACGCTGCAGTGTGAGAGTGAAGTGCTTAATGTGAGTGCTGAGCCTGGGATAGCTGGGGTGCTGTGCCTCGGCAAGGAAGTGTTTTACAGATCCATATGAAAGAATTTCTCATGCCTGTTCTCCCCGGGTAGCAGCATCAGAGGTTCGCTCAGCCGTATAAAAATATGATAACCAAATGGTGCAAAGAGATAAAAGCTGCTATCTGCTCAAAATAAAAAGGTCACTGGGGTCATGGAAAAAAACCTTAGCTGGAGCCGTTTGCATTGTCAGCTCCTTCTGTGGAAATCCCTGACAGCAAAACTTGGAAGTGGCCCAGCCCAGCAGCTCTGGGATTTACCTTCATAAGGAAGAATAAGAAAAATCAATCTATTAAAGTGTCTGCATGTCTTGCCCCATGGAAAATTATGTATTCTGCCTCTGGCAGCAGAAGAGCGGGGGAAATACCTGAGGTGGTGGCTGGGCAAGAAGCAACACCCAGCAGTGTCTGATCCGGGGGCCACAACCTGCCAGGCTCTCTGTGGCAGCCCCGTGCCCCCAGGTGTGGCTGGAGGCTCTGTTTCCCCTGTTTTGCTGACTCAGGCCCTGGCAGGTCATGCAGCCAGGTTAATCTGCAACAGGAATACACCCAGGACCTGCCAGCCCAGCCTGTGCAGGGAGCACAGCGTGGCCTCTCCTCTCGCTCAGCTGAACGCTTTGTGCTTTGCCTGGTTGCACTGTTGGGGCGCTCTGTCATTTTTCAGTTTGCTGAACACAGATATAAGTAAGTAATGTATACATTTCAGGCCTGCCACTGCCTGGGGTTATTTATGAATTAACATTTTCCTTTATCATTAGGTAGAAGTAGTTTAACCGAATACGTACTGAACGCATAAATCTGCCAGCTCCGCTCCAGCAGGGGACAGCAGCTGGAAAATAACATGCCAATTTAGGCAAATTTCAGGGAAAATTTTTTTTCTATTTTCATGGTGAACCTGAGTTGAAGGCTTATTTCTGATGCAGTGGTACAGAGTTATAGCCTCTTCTTTAAGCAAAATAAACCTCTGGATAGCAAAGCCTGCCAAGGGTATCAGAGAATCATTAATGCAGGAGAGCTGATCTGTCTCAAGATACTCTGCACCACCCCAAACCATATCCAACTGAGGCACTGATTTCTGCTGCTAGATGAAGGAACCTAAAGGGTCTGGAGTCCAGCTGGCCTTTTAAAACAAAAACTCATTTTGATGAGACATTTATTTTCCTTTCTAAAGCACCACAAGTTTAGCAGGCAAGAAAGAGAAAGGCAAAGACAGTGTTATAATTTGTTATCTCCATTTTACGTACAGGGAACAGAAACCTGGGCTGTATTTACTCCATCTTTTGAGAAGTAGATAGACCTACTGCAAGCTGCAAATTCAGAGTTACTGTCTGTCTAGACAGCTGGAAATGAGTCTCCTGTGCTGACTAAAGGCTTCTCTCCAGTGAATGCAATATATGTCCCCAGAAGTGCCTGGCAGCCTGGCTCTGTATGGCAGCAGCACCACAACCAATATACCGTTTGCAGAACTTTGGATGTGACCAGCTTTCTGCAGTGTGAATTTCCATCATGTGCTGACTGCCTCCATCACGTTTTCAGGGAGAGAAGGTGGCTGGATCTAACGTCACACTGTCCACAAGCTGCGCTGTGGCATAAACCTTGTCACAGAATTTACGGGGTTTGTTCCTCTGTCCTCAGAATGCAAATTCATTGCCTTAACAAAAGGCTTTTATTTCTTGTCCATCCCCTCAGCTGTGTCCCTCCAGCAGCTGCCTTTTGCTCGGGTGTAGTTTAACACCTCAGCAGAGCAGGCGTTGAGATGCTGTTAAGGCAGGCAGGTAAATTGAGTGTGTCTCCTTCATGGCACAGTTCTTCCCCAGCGTGTGGCAGTGAGCTATGCTGCTACTCGGAGCTGTAATGCTGTAAAGGCTTTGAGACCATCTGTTTGAAAAAATGCCTCTTTTACCTTGCTGGGCATGTCTGAGCCATCACAGCAGAACAAGTTACTCTAAAGCCATTTATCTCATCTAATGCTGCCACTGTTCTCCCTTTCTCTTTTTATCTTCCATTCTCTCTCTCTCCTTTGTGAAATACCAAGATACAATATCAACACATTGCACTAATCAAGGCAGCATCTGTAGCAGCTGCTTTAGCTTTTGCATCCAGTCTGAATAAATGCAAGATGTGACAGGTTTGACAGATGTAACTGTCATGGAAAGGAAAGCAGGACTTGCACTCTGGGGCAAGCACAGGAAGAAAAATGGGAAGAAAAGAGTGAAAAGGACATCCTTTATGTCACACTGGCAATTTACACCCAGTGCTTTCCCTATTAGCATGCAGCAAAGAGGAGGGTTTTGCTCTGGCAATGACTTGGGGAAAGCCAGGGAGCGATCAGAAGGATGCACCACATCTCTTCCCCCCACAGTATTGGAGGAAATGGACCTGTGGTCAGCTCTCTGCATCCAGCTCTTGTTCTGTAGCCCTGGCCAGGAGGTCTTATGGACAATGTTTTATATTACTGGTGGAGGTCCAGCCAAGAGCCCTGCACTGATTTGACTTGACAAGGCAGCCCTGTGGGCAGAGCTGCTGCTCTGCACTTCATCTCGGCCTGTGGAGAGCTGCAGAGCGAAATGTGTGGCACTCCGCAGTCTGTCCCTGCTCCTGCCCCATGCTGCTGCCACGGCTGGGACGGAGTGCCACAAGGACAGGCCTGTGCTCGGGAGGAGGCAGCAGCCCAGCTCTCCTCTCCTCACCCCGGCTGTGCTGCTGCCTTCTCCTGCAGGGAAGCCAGAAACACAAAAGTGCGGTTCTGCAAAATCTGTTTTGTGCCATAGAAGTGCCAGCAGTGTTGCAAACAGAGCAGCAGAGCTCCACTGATCTAGCAGAGAAGCACAAAAAAGGCAGAAAGCTGTGTATGTGTGTTTTGTTAGTTTCTTTTTTTCCAAATACCAACCTTAAATTAATCAGATATATTGGGTAGTTACCAGGGGTGGCCAGTGAAAAGACAGAAATTAGTAAGCAGATGCGTTTCCCTGCTAGGCACAGAGTGTCACTCCATATGAAAGCAATCATAGGAGATATTCTGACATGTCCATAGCCCAGAATGGGCTATAGTGACCCAAATTATCTGTAGCCCCATGAAAAAATTCCTTAATTTGTAAAGATTATATGTAGTATTATGAATTATGAGGATTATATTTGGGGACAGTTAGAAACTCTAACTACTCCCAGGCATCTGAAGAGAAATTGGTATGCACAGACTGGGTTATGTTTCCCTTCAAAACCAAGAACAAACAAAATACTGCTATAACCAAGTAGTATTAAACTGCATGTTAACAGGACTTACTATTCTCAAAGGTACTTTATTGGATCAAAACCAGGCTTTTGTCTCTAAAGTTTGTGTCTCCATCTTTCTTTCCTCAGCTTTAATTCATTTTATTGAAATGGAAAAAAATCAAAGTACTGAGGTATTGTGGACCCAGTTCAGTCAGAAACTTTAAAAATATTTTTATCTTTATGCACTAAGGAAATCAATAGAGGTGTTGAATCTCGTTCCACAAAGCACGTTGGAACGAGGAGGACAAAGTGGCTGGGAAGAATGAATTAGAGAAATGACAGTTCTGGCTGCTATCAATCTTCTGCAGAAGTGACATGTTTATCATGGAAGTCACTCCAGCAAGCAGCTGCATACCCAGCGAGTGCCATATATCTGAGATGATGCAATCTCTCTTTTCCTCATGTCAGATATATACACCAGCTGTAAAATGGCCTTCAGAGACAAGCAGGTTTGGGCTGTTTTTTTGAGCTGACAACGCATTTTTCATGTGTTAGACACTGTCGAGATGGCTGTGATTGCTGTCAGACTCGGGAATCTTTTTCCAATTTTTTTACAGGCAAACATGAGCACTAGCACGAGGGTCAAGCCTTTTCTTCCCCTCTCCTTTCTGTTGTTTCCCCAGTTCTTCAGGCTGTGTAACTTTTTGAGCATGACATCTGGATGAGTAAAATACAAAATGCGATTTGTGAGGAATCCCAAGAGGCAGACAGAGCATGGTACTTGACTTTCATGTCCTGTTCACCTTCAGCAATAATTTGGTGTCTTAGATGGTTTCCATTCTATAAATTTGATGATGCGTGATATGGGAAGGGGAGACAGTGTGAGGGGGGAGGCAGAAAGGAAGGATGAGTAATACAGCAGCTCAAAAATGTGCTAACTACTAGAAAGTCCCCTTGAGGTGGTAGTGATTTTTGCAGGAAATCGTTTCCAAGAAGCAAAAAGAATTTTCAGACTGGGAAAAAGAAAAAATAATCCTGCTTTTAGGTTTTATACTTGACAGAACTTGCAGGCAGTTGTACTAGTTGGTGCAGCATTTATGTCAGATATGAGTTTAGTGCTGCGGGGTCCAGGCCAGAGAGTGGAAAGGAAACGGAGTGTGCCATAAGCTTTGAAAGCTCACAGTTGTTCTGGCCCTTGTGGAGATGCAACGTGAGGGGCATCACAGCAGGACAGTCTGGCAGCAGCACAGTCTTCACCTCTTGGTTCGTTTTTCTTCTGTAAACTAGGGATATGCTTTAGTGATTAAAGACAAAATCTGCTATGGACTATTAGCTGCGATCCTTCCTTGTCATGCAACCTATTTATGTAAGAGATAATGCTGTCTGTAATTTGAGCTAAGTGTGTAAAAATGTATGTTTGTTGCAGGGCATAGGGGCCTGATGAACAGTCTTGAAAGAGAGAGGTAACTATGTCAAGAGGAACTGTTTTATAAATAACACATTTAAAGTCCATTAATGTTTATAACTTATTTGCATACAGACTTAACGTTTCTGCACATCTAAATTACTTTTAAAATATTTGCCTTGCAAATACTTTGGCATTTAAGCAGTTAGGGTTTTGTTGTTTGTTTTTATTCCCTCAGGACTGTGGAGCAGTTGGGGGACTATGGCAAAAAAAAATAATTCTGCTGGTAGATAAAATGCATATTATAGAGGGATAGCCCACACAGCCCTTGCTGGAGCTGGGAATGTGAGACCTGCAGGCAGTGGTGTAACCTTTCTGACTGTACCAGTCACTGCCAGACTGAAGTTGTCTCAGAAATCTTCATTTCATTCCTTTACATGATGCAGTGGTGACACTAGTCACCCATTTTGCCGAGCAGAGTGTGCAAGCCTCAGTTCTTAGAAAATATATCCTGCCAAAGTCAAGAAGAAACAAACAGATACTGCAAGAAGCACGTCCTGCTATAAAAGAACTGTTAAAACAAATTTTCATCATTTGATTTCAACAGATTTTACATAAATGTGAACATGTTTACCCGAAGAAACTTAATCAGACAGAGGGTTGAGTTACAACTTGGAAATCTCTGAGCTAGTTAAGAATTTGTCCTGGAAACTCCTCGGAATGGTTAATTAAACTCTTTTTTCTTGCCTCCCTCTTTCAATACTGCTCTGTGGAAGGAAGAAAATTTACTTCAGGGAAATGTTTAAAGTAGTTTAAAATTTATCCAGGCCATGTAAATCCTTTTAGTTCTATTTTTATGCCACCAATGATTTCCGTGAGCTACCTTCAGTTTGAAATGCACTTAGGCAGTGTGTTTGTAGAAATAAACAAATGGAAGTCCCTCTTTTTGCATATCATCAGTTGTTCTTTTCCCACTAAAGGGGTGCAGAAGAAACATTATATATGAGAGAGATATGGGCAGATGAACCTGAAAGGGACCAGAATTTGCTGTGAGTGTTCACTGGGCCTAGGAGACATCACTGAAAATGTATCTTTAGTTTTCATCTTCATAAGTGTTTGCCTTTACGAAATTGCTGATAAATTGATACATAGCCTCTCTTATAAAACACAAGTCCATCCTCATTTCAAGACCTGTAGATGTTGCTGTAGAGACTTCAAGTCCTGTGAAGGAAGCAGTAAAAATTGTGTGGTAAACTTTCAGGGCAGCTCAGTCACAGCAGGACGTGAGTGACTGTCAGTTCAAACGGCTGAGTGTGGTGGGGAGCAGACAGGCATCGTTGTGGAGGATCTTTAAAAAAAAAAGCAATCCATGGGAGCTTCTCTTTATTGTTGTTGTTGTTGTTGTTATAGAACTGGCACAAAGCAGAAAAGGATGTCTCAAACATAAAAAGGCTTGGAAAATGTAAAATGACTAAACCGTAGTCACCAGTGACAGAATATTCAGACTGTTTTGGGAAGTTTATAGTTGCATTTTTATTTCTGACCTTGTATCACGAGCCACTTCTCCTCTAGGGAACTGTGTTGACAGTAGAGGTGGGAACGTGCCAGGGGCAGCAGTGGTGCTTTGGCAGGAGGTAGAAACGGGTGGTTTATTTAAATATCCAGGCATGGCCACTGAGGTGTCTCAAAGTACGGCTGGTTTACGCCATTTACTCATCTGCGACACAGTGGGGTCTCATCACCTGGAGGTACAGCAGGACATAAAAACAAACCAGAAAATAGAGGACTCCCAAAAACCTAGAGGAGATGCTCCGGCACGGCTGAGATGTTTTCCATTTTCATATTTTCACTTTCAACTAAGAAACTGAAGTAGCTTGATGAAAATGCAAGTGTTCAATTGCATGCATGGAAATTATCTTTAAGTGACTTTGGAGCTAAAATGTAGATCCAGAAGCAGGAAAAATACAAACTCTGATTTGTCTTTCGCTCAGCATTTTATTATGGGAAAAATCCTTTTTTCTTTTCCTCTCCTGACCTCATTTGAAACGTTTCTGAACTGCCACCTGTAAAAACAGGGAACCAAGTTGTAGCTGGTGACAGTGCCTGAGTGTTTGACTGAGTGTTTGACTGAGTGTTGCCTATGTTTATTGGTAGAATTACTCTAACTTTGGAAATGAGATGGTATTTTGGACCTGAAAAACATTATCTTCTACTTCCAAAGTTTTGAAAAGAAACAGAGAATTTGGAATTAACTTCAAAACATTGTTTCTATTTAAAGTACATTTTGGCTAAATGTTTAACACGTTTGGCATTTTAAAAATAAAAATACTCAGTGAATGTTATTAATACTGGGTAAAATGTAAATTATTTTAGCAGCTGCCTTGTATATCAGTTTTTCTTACTTAAAAAGAAAAACAACCAAGAAAACCCCTTCTCCACGGAGATTTCTGCTTGTCCAACTCTAAGCCTTGTCAGATGCTGTCAGCTAAGGATAATTGCAGAGCAGCAGGTCAGACAGGAGAGATCAACATCCATATTGCAGGCTTGTCTCTTTTCCAGATTTGCTCCCTGATACCTGGAGTATCATCACAATGAGTAAATCTTGCTTTGGAATTACAATACAGCATTTTTCTTCAAGACCAGAGAACTGCTGTGATAGGGACCTACACAAAGCCAGAATAAAACAAAATCAACTCCCTCAAGGAAACAATCCCTCCACACACAGCAAAATAAGGAGCTTGTTTATCAATAAAAATGGGAATTTGTGTTGGGGTATTTTCAATTATGGTGACTGGTTTAAGTTTCCATAAAGCAAGTAAATGCTTGAGTTAAAAATTCTTGTAAAGGCAGAATTCCCTTCTTCTCACACCTGTGCCACCTGCTTTATTCGTATTTATATACATGTGCCATATTTATATATTTTTCTAGACAGTTCTCATTATTACCACCAACCAGGGTTGGGAGAAGGAAAGTGCAGATGATGAAAGAAATTGGAGTGGAGGATGAAAATTCTGCTTTTTCATAGGAAAGCTGTCAGATGGATTAATGGCTGGGCTGAGCCAAATAGCTCCATTATCAGATCAGATAAAGACCTCTCCCCTCCCTGGCTAAAATAATTGAGAAAGGGGGCTCTGGTATGGATTTTGTGAGAGATGAACTCCTTGAGAGTAAATTAAAGACAGGATAATAGAGTTCCTCACTACGCATGTGTAACCAACACTCTGATAAATTGGGATGAATGTAATCTTATATAGGCCAGCAACATCCACGTCTGTCAAAAACCCAGGTATATCTGTATCTATCAATACAGATGTGTTTTATTTTCTTGCAGGACTAGGAGGGAAGCTACAGAGCATATGAATGAAATGGAAAATCACTGCAGTGGGTATGCCATACCCACACAGACAGAAAACTCCATTATCTTCCACTCAACCAGAAATAATACCTTTGTTCAGGGAAAAGTGTGTGTGGGGAAGTGCAATAACCTCTCCCAGCCTAGCACAAGGAGCACAGGAAAGAAAGCAAAGCAATGAAGGGAATGAGTTTAGTGTCCCATCCTGGGCCACTGTCCACTCCCCAGGGGGCAGCTGGGACCGGGCTTGCCCTGAACCCACTCTGGGGGAAGGTTCTAAACCTCTGTGCCCATCGTGGTCACTCAGGCTCTGAAGTGACATGGGGAGCTACCTGGATGTGAGCACGGGTGCTGCTGAGCGCTGTAATGCACACCATTTAATTCTCTTGGATGGAGGTGCCTCGCACAGGCACGGTCCTGCCCCTCGTGTGGGACCGAGGGAATCAGCTCCTCCCTGGTCCCACGATGACTGCACTGTGTGGAGAGATGGAGGGAGGCTGCTAATCTCTGCTTACCTCACGGGGGTGTGCTGAGAAATTAATAAAACAAAGTGAAAGGAGAGGTCAGAGAAACTAACTGACAGAACGAACAAGACAAATGATAAAGGAGGCTGGAAGAACTGGCTGGCTGTGTGCAGAAGGGCTGCAGATGAGATAGGGATGCTCCAAGCAGTGATTGCAAGGTGACTTGGCAATGTTCTGCAAATATTTGAGGGAATAAACATCACTGGGGAAGAGAAATTAGTACAAGTTTTATCACAGAGAGCAGGGAGATGATCTACCAGAAGAACTTTTTGAAAGACATTAATAAATGGTGAAGTGAGCCTTTCAGGGGCAAGAGGAGATGTAACACCGGGTGAGATTTTTTAAAATGAAATTGGAAATCAGCCGCAAAAAGCAGTCCTGCTTTGGGTGAAAGAATGAAGGTGTGGTGTGCTAATGTAGGCATCTTCTGGGTTTTGATTCTCCTGTACACCACTACTTCACATGGGTTTGTCCCTCGGGGGTGTGGTGTTCTGGGGAAATGGTAATAACTAAGAAAAGCAAGTTGGACAAAAAGCATCAAGCCTTTGACGACGTGAGAATTGAATGTATAATCACACTCAGCCTTGCTCGGAAGCCCAGAATAACAACTTGCAGTTGTCTGTGTAGGGGCTTTGTCCCTTACTTGCAGCAGGAATGCTCCGTGTTGAGGACTTTTTTCAAAATGTAGATGTATAAAATCCCTGAAATTTCTTGATGTACACTGGCTCTTTAAAACCAAAGTGCCACACAACTTTGTGACACTGCTTGTCTTTAGAAAAGCTGTGTTAATTCCCCACCACTACATTTATTTGTATCTCCTGATGCTGTTATTTACTACAGCTTCTAACAATTTATACTGTGCCATGCTACGACTATAGTTGTCTCCGGCTCCTTATGCCAGTGGACCCATGGAGGATTGCTCTCAGCAGAGTTGGGTTTAAATCAGAATCTCTGTCAGATTAATAGGTTATGAGCAAGCACAGAGGCAGGAGTTTGCTCTCTGGAGCCCTGTGATTTCTGCCTTCTCTGCCTGGCAGTGCTCCTGGCTGCTGGGGGAGCTGGCTCCCTGTTTCTGCTCACCAGGTGGAACAGCAGATGAACGTGTGTCTGAGCATCCCTCCTGGCTGGATCTAAACTGCTTCTTTTTCAGAAGTACTTTACTTGTCACAGAGTTATTATCTGTATAAAGATCTGAACACTGATAATTTTTTCTTCCATCCGTGTTCCTGTGCTTTTCTGCTGTTTATCTTCCCTGGGAATGCTGTATGTCATCCCTTTCAAAATGCTGCATCTTCCCTTTCCTTCTGTTGAAACTCTGTTCAGGGATTTGATTTGCCTCCCGAAACCTGGTGGTGCAAAAGCGATCTTTCAGGGAAAGGTCTTAAGGGGGATCCGATTACCTTCTGTGAGGTCCACACTCATCATCACAGCTTTTGTTTGCCACTGTATCCATCATTCCTGAGTCACAGTAGCAATTCAGAGATCTCACTGAAGACAGAACAACCTCATACTTGTCTTTACCGTATCACCTCTTTCCAAACAAATGTTCCACACTATGAAGTGTCTTCTCTCTGTTTTGCCTTCATCTGTTTTTAATTTAGCATAAATTAGTTATGTGGCCTTGGTAAGAAATGCTTTAGCAGAAATCTCTCTTCAAATACAGAAGGATCTTCTCATCATCTACCTTGCCTTTATTACCCCTTTGAAGATAAGAAGGGATAGATGGATGTGAGCCCTAGCATGTTACAGACTGCCACCAGAACGCTCTAGCAAGCATTTCCTGTACCAGGGGTATTCCCACTTTTCAGTCCATCTGACCCCTGTTAATTACAGTGGTGCTTTCCTCTTGCTTGTTTGCAGACAAATGCTTGAGATGAGGTGTAGTGCTATAATCTGTTCTAAAAAACCTCTCCAAGAGAGCTGGAACTGTGGCTGCTGATTGGCTTCCCCAAGCTGAGAAGCCAAGCGGAACAGATTAACACACTTAGTGGTAACACACTTCTGAATCTCAATGGGTTCGACTCGTTCTTCCTTCTTCAAAGCAATTAACTGTATATAAATTTGATTCTGTATAGTGTATGCCTTTTGACTGGTTTAAGATCTTTTCCTGGTGATGGTGAGGTTTTCAATAAAACATGAAGTAATTTACGTGACTGGATTACCCAAGATCCTTTTTCATACAGCCCAGTGTGAGTAATAAAAATATGAGACCTGAAATACGTCTGTGATCTCCAAAGCCATAATATCCATGCTACTTAAAACTAACTTAAATTAAAAAGAAGAAAAAAGGAAAAGTGAGCTGGTTTTGCTCCATCCTTCTATCCAAGAAAATGACCTGCATACCAATCAGATGCATTTTATTACTTAATTCCTTATTACAGGGTTTTGGAGAACCAAATTATTTTTCTATCTCCCATCCAGAGGTTTTGCTCTGAATATTCAAGTCTGTCACTCTTTTGTCATCTTCCTTTCCAAGTTCTCATTTTCAGAATATTTAAAAAAAAATAAAATTTGCTGCTCTGCATTGTATGGAAGGAAATGGAAGGAAGGCAAAATAACAGGAAAAAGCTTGTGGGAAAGCAAAGCAGTGATCTTAACATCCCTTGCTTCATCTCCTGTTTCTCCTCTGTGACTACACGCCCGTTTTGTTTCCCAAACATCTCTCAGCTGGATTCCCCCTGGGCCATCTCGGATCCACACATCCCCGGCGCGTGCTTGCTGCGGGAGCGGCACCGCCTCGTCCCCACGGATTGTGTGCCAGTGTCACAAAGCATGTCCCCTCTGCTTGTTAGCAAGATGACCAGCACTAGCGGGCTGCTCAGAAATGCCAGCTCTAATTACAAACCTTGCTTTCAAGGGGAACACACAGATTATGCCTGGGTATCTTAAAAGTGCCTCTTGCCTTTTGAACCGTGATTGTTATGTTTTGAAAAATAAGAAGGCTTCTGTTCTCAGGATTGCTAGTCCTTGCTGTCACCCTGTCCTGGGAGGAACCCAAACAGAAGCAAATGACAACGGACAATCTTGTGCATCTTGAGCTGGCTGATGGTAGGAAATAACGCGATTTCCCGTTAAAAAGAAATAAAAAAGCACTGGGAATAAGATGCTTGCGTTGTTTTCTCCAAGGAAAACTGACCCTTTGGTTCTTGAAGTTAACCATTGTAGAGGGCGTCTGAGAAGCACTCAACGTGAAATAGAGAGCACCACATCCCTCAGCTGACATGACCCACAGCTATAGACTCACCACTATGCACAGTAATGTGAAAACAACTGGCTACTAATTTCTTCCTGGATGATGAACTACCTTGTGTGTAATCGTATTTAATAAGTGAGTACATAATAGTTACATCAGTCACCATTTTGGCAGAGAAAAGTGGGTGAAAGTATAATGACATTTACTCTGTAGGTAGGCCCATATCACTCTTAGAGAAACATAAAACAAATCTGAGAACTGGGTCACAGAAAAACATATTGCCTGATGTATGTGTCTATTGTACTATCTTTTAAAAAAATAAATGTCTATATATATATATAATCATATCTACTTAGTACAACACAGGTCCAGGTATTAGGTGATGATGCACTTCAGATTCAACAAACTCAGCATCCATTATGACTTCAAACTCTTGTTGTTTTGGGCCAGTTTTAGTGCAATATGTAACTCAGATTGTGGAGCCTTTCTATGCAATGCTTGAGAAAGATGGCTGGGAATTGATCTGCTTGCTCAGAGTTTATTCTTCAGGGACTTGCACAAAGAGGTGCTGTATGTGGTGAGCTGACCAAAGAGTTCAAGGTCAGTCCAGAAGCTTGGCAGGGCTGTGTTCTTTCACCCATGTTATTCAATTATCTTGCTGACTGGATGTGGAGATGAGCCCTTGGTGATTACAAAGGAGAAAGCAAAGTTTGGGGATTTTATTAGTACATTGACAGCTTTTTTAGACTTTGCTGCTGACCTTGGGTATAATCAAACACACAGAATTTTTACAGAAATCAGTGCTTTAAAGAGGAAATAGAAATTATCCTGAAATAGGGGGCTAAGAGTTTCATGGTCAATGACCAGGAGAACTTTTTTCATGTCTTTAAAACTGTAGGAGTAAGAAAGGCAGGAGGAAAAAGTCATTTAAGTGGCTTTCTTTCAAACTAACGATACTTGATCCTTTGTAATTTTCTTGGATTCTTATCTCCTCTCTGCTGGTATAATTCCACTGATTTTCTGTAACCTCAAAAGAATGAATTGTCCCTCACTCAGGAGATATTAAATAAAACCAAAGAAGGTGATTTGTATCATTCTGAGCTTCCTACTGACACTATTTTTAACTGTGGAAGGTGATGGCTGCACTCCAGCTCTGAGAAAAACAGAGATGAGTGCATTGATTCATTCAGACATTTATGCACATTCTTAATATTTTTCCTGGCTCTCAGTCTGGTCGCTCAAAAGCAAGTCGTTGGTGGTCTTTTGGGGGTCTTGTTTGTTTGATTTCTTTTTTGGTTTTGTTTTCCTGAGGCAGCATAACAGGATGTGCCACAGGCTGCGTAGGTTCTAGAAAACAAAGTGCAGGGCATATGCTCAAGGGGTGGAAATCCACAGCCCTAAATTTGCCTCTTGTTGGTTTATGGGCTCATAGGTGCAAGAAGAAGAGACAGAAGTCAAGAGAGTAAGTTCATTGCTCGTTTAATTGGTAGGGATACGGTCAGCTGAGGTACAACTCTGATTTGAACAATTTATTTTTTGTGTCATAACTGTAATTTAATTAATAAGATGAGAAGAAAAAGATGAAATTAATTGTTATGGGTTGATTTTCTTCATGGATCTTTTAGGAACAGGTCTAAAATCTGTATAGTTTTTTTTAATGACCTTATGTAACTTTTAAAAAAAGGTTTCTTCCCCCTTCCTCCTTTTTTAAACAATTTAGTTCTCTGGTTAAGACTTTCTGAGTCAAAGCAGCTACTTCTAGAAGAGTCAAGCTGCCCTCATACATATTCCATTGCAGACTATTGACATCATGTGAAAACAGTGGTGATTAATCCTAAAATACTCTAGAGTAAGTCCCTGAATAACTAGTGCCAGGGAAATTAATTTTAGCTTGGAAAATCTATACTTATTCCGGGTTGAAAAACAGGGAAAAGTACTACATGAGATTCAGGCAGCAGCAAAGTTTTCTTTTGGAGGTAAATATTATTTTCTCATCCACTGCAGTCATTTGGAACTAGGAGTAATCTTTTAGTTTTAAGAACCCCTCTGGCACTCCCCAAGTTCTCTTCCTTCCCCACAGTCTGTGGGTTTGGTCAGTGCCGTAGGGGCTGGATTTAGGTGACCAAACACAGACTCGCCAAAGTCTCACTTGAGAGCCACCAGAAAGAAATAAGCACTTCCAGGGCCTGTGTCCTCTCTCCTAAAGTATCTTTATGAAAGTCAGTTCTGTTCTAAAACATCTCTTTCCTTCTGCTGACTCCCATCATTAGCACAGATTTAGGTGTCTGTACAACAGCCTCCTGAACCTCCTGAGCTCCTTAGGTCCAGCATGGTCATCAGGAGATTCCTTAGGCTGACTGTATGAAAAAGAAATAAGTGGAAAACATCTAAAGAATAAAATGGAAACGTTTGTGCTTCAATGAAAAAAATTGTAAAGTTTTCTGCTTTGGTTAGAATTTCCTCCATAAACAAAGCGCTTGGTGGTTTTGCGTGGAATGCTAAAGATATTTATGCTAAATCTGGTGTTAGAAATATGAGAGTCTGTGAGTCAGGGCAGTGGTCACCCTTTCTCAGAAAAATAAAATTAACTTCCCTTACTATAGATTAAAGAATATCATCACAAAACAAAACAAACAAAAAAACCCCCAAAACAAAACAAACAAAAAAAAAGTGAGGGAGCCATGTAGGGGGCTAGGGCATCTCCTAGCTTATTTTCTGATTAAAAGATGACTGTGGCAGAAGTCAATATTGCTTGATCTAATAAATCCTTTGCTACCTCTACCCAATTTTATCCTGGTTAAACTTCCCCTAGAATAAACATTAAATACTAACTCAACCAGGAACCAGGTGACTGATGGACTGAGCAAAAAGTCGTATTGTCTTATTTTAGCTAGCCCTGGTTTATTCAGGAGTGCCAGAAGCTGCCAGCTAGAGGGGTAGTAGTTGAATATCCATGGCAGAGACAGCAGGCACAGTGGTAGAGCCTGTGTCACTTGTGCCACCCTCCTGGAGGTAGATCCAGCTGTAGAAGGAAGGGGAGAAGTATTTTCAGTATTTTCTCTCCCAGCTCAGTCAGTCTTTGGATCTTTTTGGTAGCTGGGCAACAATTAGAATCAATATATTATCGAATCAAAATAGTAGGAATATTAATAGGAAAAACAAATTACTCTGTATTAAAGGAGGATAAAAGGGTTTTTTAATAGTTTTGTGACAATGAGTGTACCCAGCACGTGCCCATTTTGACTTCAAGAGAATAAAAGAGCAGCAGCCAAAAGACAGGGAGCTGGCCTTGTTCCAGCACGTATTATAAATAAATGGAAGAAGAAGAGATGGCACGATCAGCCCGCTCAGGTGCTGAGGGGCTCCTCTGTGCTGCGTAGCAGGACAGGGCAGGATGCCGGTGTGCAGTGGTGTGTGAGACACAAGTGGAGTGGGTTGCTCCGAGCAGCTCTTGTGGCTGGAGCAGAGCGTTTCAGAAGAAACCTCTCAGGGCTTTCTCCGTGTAAAATAAAATGCCTACAAGTTTTTTCTCTGAAGGAATGTAGCTGTGGTCTCTTACATTCTGTTCAGCCTGCTGCTTCGCAGCGTATTTCCCAGAGCACGGTGCGCGTTGTAGCCCCGGCTGGGAGCTGCCCAGGACGCAGTGCTGGCAGACAGCATTCGTCTTCATTACATCATCTCACAACTGCAGGGAGGCCACTGTACCAGCCTAAATATTGCTTTCAGTTTTTGAAATTTGGGAAGTGCTGCTGGTCACTTGTCTAGGATCAGCTTTCCGATATCCTGATGATTCGAAGTAAAAAGACTGATATTCCCATTCAGTCTGAGTCTCTCACAGAGAGACTGTTTTATCTCACAGTTGAGATTTCTTATATTTAACGTCTGTTTTGCTATAATAGCATAAATAAGGTTAGACTAGAAAATGGTTCATATTCTGTAAGGACACAGTTTGACATCACTAAACAATATGCAGTAAGAATGATACGGATGCATTACCAAAAATTGTTCATGGAAGTTTGCTTCCATTAAGCTAAAAAAGCAATGCAAATACAAGAAAATCTCTGCAAGAAAAAAGTTGATAAGGAAAATTCCAAAAGAAATTGTTTTTAAAATAGACTGCTGAAGAAAAGATTTTTTAGGGATCAATTGTATTGTTAAGACATAACATGAGAGTTCATATGCCTGATCCAGGGACTGTGCCATAGAACATCACACTGAGCAGGGTAGAAGAATCACAGCTATATCTTTTTTTTTACAGGCTTTTTTTTTGATGGGCGAAGCCATGCAAAGGGCTTCTCCAAAGCATCCTACTCCAGTCACAAGAGCTATTTGCAGTAATTTGTTTCTCCCTGCATTGAACTGGTTCTGAACAGGCACAGGACTCATCAAAATATTTTTAATTCCCTCCAAAATAATAGAGAGATGCGTTTAAACATATGTGACAAATGAGTTCGTTCGGCGCTGTTTCTGTTCATTATTCATAACAGGCCACTGAGGATAGGTTTGCAGGCAGTAGCACTTCAGATAGTGCTGACAGCCACGTGACTCGAAATGTTCTCATGCTGTGGCTCTTCTAGTCTGGCTTTTTTTGACAGTCACAAAGCTGAAAAGCTTTGAAGTCCCAGAATCAGATTGCACTTTGTCTGCTTCTGGCTGTAGCCCATGCTGGGAGTCTGTCCCTCCCTAAGGAAGTGCCTGTCCTCACCTGGGCAGTTCTGATGGCTGCAGCTCCATCGTGTTTTTTCTTGGGAGCCTGGCATTCACTATTAGGCCTTTTGTTTGGTGTGTCTTTCTTTTTACATCTTCCTTTCACATGTTAGGAGAATGTTTTCTCTTTGCAAGGATGCGGGCCCAGGGACAAGAATTCACATTTCCAGGCAGACTCCCATCACCACGGACGTGTCGGAGGGAGGCCAAGGGCTGGCTGTGCGGGAGGCAGAGCTGTCTGCGTCCTGCGTTCCTCACCTCCCCTGGGTCAGGCCCTGGTGGGAGGGCAAGGGGGAGTAACTGGAGTGGGCTTTGCCTCTGATTATGCTGTGTTGAGTTGATGGGTGTCAGATAACAGCATCTCAACATGTGTCAGTCCAGCAGCTTTTTAAAAAGCAGAATTGCTGTTAGATCCCTATTGCAGATAACATAAGACCTGAAGATCGAACCCAAATATTTTCCTCCTGTAACTTTTGCAACCAATTCTTTTGTTACCTACTACAACCTGTTTAATTAGTGTGGTACTGGGGCCATTTTTATGCACCCTGCCAGTTTTACTGGTCTGCTTTTTTCCTGGAGTGCAGAAGAGAAGTGGATGTCCCCAACAGAGCGAGATCTGCTTCTCAGAGTCTTTGTTTTCTTTATAGCTCCTATCTAACAAGAAGAGAGCTTGTTCTAACTCTTGTCTGCTGATGGCAGATTTCAAGGGCTTCCAGCCTGGGATAAGGAGTGGGCTTACACCCTGGCAGGGCATTGCCTGTGGCTGAGTGTCATTGGAGAGGGCAGCTTCAGGCTGCCATGAACCTGCTGGAAACCTCTCTCTGTGTTAAGACTATGTCCAACAGAGTAGTTTGCCAGATCTTCTTGAGTGGTTTAAAAGGAGTAGAGTGTGACAGCAAAACAGTGAATTTTTTGGTGTATCTGAAGCCTTGTTCTAGTTGCCACCTTTATCCCATGCTCAGTTGCTCAGTAAATTCATTTGTATTTTATCTCTGCAAAAGTCTGCTGACCTCACAGAAGAAGTGAAGGAAAAGAAATCATCTTTCCAGTTCTGGAAGTGTTGTAGTGGTTCCAACTCCACCCTTGAAAATGCTCCAATCCACTGATGTTTTATTTTATTTCCCTTATTTCTGGCTATCACAGGCATCCTAGGTAAAAAAGCAATACTAGGTCAAGTTCTGATTTCATATGTCTGCCAATGAAAGATTTCTCCCAGAAAATACCTTTTAGTTACAATTAATCTTCAACTTAGTTGTTTTTAAAAGAAATTCAAATGAAATTTCTGCTACAAAGACTAAAACACAACGATGAATAACTTTGTGGGGGAAGTCCTTGACACTTTTTCTTTTACTATGATGTGTGGCAACTTATCGCTGCCCATATTTCTGATTGCTTCAACGGCTTTCAATCCAGAAGATAGTATTAGTACAGCATGTTTTTCTGTTTGACACAGAAATTTGGGGTATGGGATGTTTGACTCAAACCCAAACCTTTCCTGGCTGCCGTGGTGAGACAGGTTTGCACTGCTCCCTGTGACAAAAGGAGGATCTGATGTGACAGGCTGCTGTACCTGCAAGAGGAAAAGGTCTGCCCAGGACAAGTAGCCAACACACAAAAAAAAAGTATTTAGAAGGCATTTCTGCATGCAGAGTTAGCTTGAGGTCTGGAATAACAGCATCAGGATGAAACAGAGAGTGAAAACAAACAGCTTGAAGAAAAGGAGCCCCTCCGGGCTTGCCTGTCCTGTACAGCCCTTAGGAAGGATGAGTGATGCCTGTGTGGGGACAAGTGTTGCCTGTGCAGAGAGTGGTGTTCCCACCGCTGCATGGAGCAGTCAGGAGGGATCATCTGGGATCCTGGCTGCAGCTCTGATCACCCACAGTGCAAACCAGAGGACTCTGAAGCACCACAGGCACAGCCTGCTGCATTGACAGCCCTGATGTAAGGAGATTAGAAAGGCTTTGTCTGTTCACTTGAGCCTAATGAAGGCTGAGAGACAATATGGAAACTGTCTATAAATACACCAGGAAAGACGAGAGCTGTGTGGCTGAAAGGAGTGTGCTGGCACAGAAGCCAAGAGCAGGTATGGTGCCTGTGAATAAACACAGGCTGTAACAGACAAGCAAGTTCTGATCCATAAAGGATGGGAGTCTTACATGGTGGAGACAGACCATAGCTTTTGGGGATGAATGTGACTGGTTTAGGGGAGAGTTTATTTCATAAATTCTCTACAATAGCAAGGGCACCAGGCTCAACAATCTAATCTAATCTAATTTCATTTAATCTAATCTAATCTTCTGTCACTTTCCTGGACTTGCTCTGAGTTGGAACCCACCAGTCAAGTCAGTCCTCTCTCTCTTTACCTTCTTCTTCTGCTCCCACTCTCAGGAGTCTCCTATGCAGGGATGTGTACCCTCCTACAGCCAGTGACTTGTGCAGGAGGGGAAGATGTCCCCTTGCAATGTCCCTTTTTGCCAGTGATTTCATCAGACCCAATGATGAATCTGCAAAATACTTTGTTTTCTTTCAGTATTTTTTTAAGAAAAGAAGTTGAATCCCTTAGGCTGGATTTTTCAGTGAGATCTCCCTTTGTTTTCCACATAGGGAAGCCCTTTTAGCACCTGTGACCCTTTGTGTGTCTCCCACACTGCTTCTGTGACTATCTGTCTAATGTTATATACTGATAATTTGCTAGATAAGGAAATGAGCGTGGCCTGGCATAGTAATAGGAATATGGAATTAAATTGATTGACTTGGATTTAGCTATTTGACTATGCACGTAAAGATCCTCTCCCTTACCCTAAAATTCAGTATGCCATTTATTTCAGCTGCGATATTGTATCCCATTTATTTTAGCTGCAGTACTCTGCTCATAAATAAGGCATGGGACCTTAGTTCTAGATGCTTCTCTGAAACACTTCAGCTTGTAGCTTTTAATCTAGCTAGGTAGAGAGCACGGTAATTACTGACGGGAAAGATCAATGCCTCCAAAGCTCAGTGCATCCAAGGAAAAGCTTCAGTCATCCTACAGAAGAATATGTTTCTGCACTGACCTACCCAGCAGCGCCAGAGATCCTGTTTTAGCTGAGCTGGGCGAGTGCTTAGAGGAGTGAATCTGGATTGAAGTGTGGTCTCTTATGTTTTCCAATACTAATATCCCTTTTACTTGCTGTATCATCCATACTGCATTTCAGCTCCAGGCCTTTTCATACTTTGTGTTGTAGCTGTATAGAAACCTATTTAGGGTTGAGGAGTTATGCCCAACTCTATGGTGTCTGGTTTTATTTCTCTGCTCCCCACAAAGATAAAGGCAAAGAAAGGGAAAGTCTCCATTTGGGTATATTGTAACAGTATGACAGCCCTGTCTCTTAAAGGGCATGTGATTTAATCTCAGGTAGCTTTAACACGTGGATACAACTACTGGCATTGTTTCCAAATAGGTGTTTCTTGCTTCTATTCTTACTACTGATCATTAATTATGGTGGCTAAATAGTACCAAAGCACCCATATGGTTTTGTTCTTGGGAATTTTCTTGAATAACAGCTGAAGTAATGGTGTAGGTACTGTGAGAGCAATTTAAAACCTCAGCTTTATAAAACCAAGGACAGGGCCTGCTAACAGACTATGAAAGCAATAGGTATCTGCAGACTCTGCTTTCTGCTCAGACTGAGAAGGAGCTGCCATCTGCACAAGGGGTTCACCTGCTGTGATTCTGGTTTAGCTTCACAGTCTGTTCATTACAACTTTTGACTTGATTATTGTTTAATTGGAGATGCTTCACGTAAACGTTTGTTACCAAGTGGGACACACAAGGCATTGGAACACGAATTCAAACAGGTAGGAACCGAGAGGGAAATCAACGCTGCTTTCCCAAATTTGATGTTACTGCGTGCTTGCTGAAACATTTGGAAATCTGCTGGCCTTGTTTACAGTCTCACCAGGGTTAGGGGCCACAAGATGTCAGTGTAGCACCAAACATGAAGGATCAGCAAGCGGTTTTTCCGCAGCCCCTTAAATTGTCCTGCTCCTGGCTGGTGAAAGCCTGTTGACTCTAGCTACACGGAGAGGCACAGTGGTCAGGAAATGGCCCATGTGATGAGGAGCCGCTTCTGAGCCTGGAGCACGGGCAAGCAGCCGGGGAAGGCAGGCAGAGCAGGCACTCAGTAGGGCTGTGTATGGAGGCGAAAGGCTGCGTGTACCTGCAGGAACCGGGCGGTGCAGCGCCCATTTTCCTGTAAAGAACAATCCTCTGGGCTTGCCCAGCTCCATTGGTCCCACTCAACCTGTTGGTTGCTACCAACTGGCAGTCAGGAGAAGTGTTTCATTTCACAAGTCCTACTCTATTACTATGTATAAAGTAATAATCCTTGGTATTGTGGGGAACATTATTGAATAGTGGTGAGAAAAAGCAAGTGGTAGAAGAACAGTTCCCTGCATTGTCTTCTGGGTGACTGCTAAAGAAAACCTGGTTCCAAAGTTCTGAGATTGATAATAGCTAAAGAGACACCTCCAAAAGCTTGGGCTTGTTGTTTATTTGTTTTCCCAGTTTTCTGTGTCTTTGAGAAACTATAGTATGAAAAGTACAGTATGGGTCCAATACTGAACAACCAAGCTGTTTGGAAAAGGCATCTTAACACACTGGAACTGTGCTTTTCCAGAAGTGGCTGTTTCTGGATGCAAAGGGAACACTTGCTGTTTGCCTGTGTGTATCTGTACCCCCAAGTGTGACAACAGAGGAACCCAGAGAAAATGTCACTGAAAACAGCGCAGAGATGTCTGGGCCTGATTCTGTGAGCTAAACCAGCTGTACAAACTAGTCCATTCCCTCACTCATTTATTTGTCCTCTTCCCTTTGCTCTTGCCTCAGAGGTGGTGTCTCTTTTGGATTTGCTTAGTTTTCCTCACACGGTTTCCTTTTCCAGCTCAGATTTGTTCAGTCACAGTATGGGTGATTACAGAAATGAGAGAGAAATTGCAAATCATGGACTCATTGTCGGCTATTGGATTTTAAAAAATAATTAAAGGAAACCAGCTATTTTATGATGTGCCAGATGAATAATTCCAGAACATATTTTATTAAAGAAGATGAAGTGCAGTGCTAATCTTTGGGAAAGTTTCCCTTCATTAATACAGAGCTGTTAGCACAGTTGTGGCCTGGAGCTAAAGTTGTGACTGAGCGCCACTCTGAGACTCAGACATCTGTGTTTGGGATCTGCTTGGCACAGGGGCTTCCAAAATACTCCCTGTCTCTCTTATGGACTGAAGCTAAAGCCAGTGCCACGGAAGAGTTGAGAACTTAAAATCCAACTCTTGGCCACCATTTTCAGTTTGCTCCTCTGTAAATCAGTGTTTTTTGAATTATCATTTTCCAGGCTGTTTGTCCATGAAGACAGGTTATGGATATCACTGAGAACTGGGAAATGGGAGCCATGCCTGGGAAATGAAGACCCCAGTGGGAACAGCTAACCCATCTCTGTTTCTCCAGGGCAGAGACAGAGCTCAGCTGTAATGACTGGACACAATGACATGCATTTCTCTAACTCGTGTTTTCTCACAAAATTTGTGTTTGGTTTAAACAAATCTCTCAGTGTTGTGGTGCTTGAAACTGCTTGGGAAATCTGAACTGAGGGTAACAGTTTCTGTGTCTTTAAGCTAAGTTTGAAGCAGTACTTCATTCAGAGCTATGAGTCTCGTCCAAAGCTCAACTCAAGCAATCNGACAGAGCTCAGCTGTAATGACTGGACACAATGACATGCATTTCTCTAACTCGTGTTTTCTCACAAAATTTGTGTTTGGTTTAAACAAATCTCTCAGTGTTGTGGTGCTTGAAACTGCTTGGGAAATCTGAACTGAGGGTAAGAGTTTCTGTGTCTTTAAGCTAAAATCTGAACTGAGGGTAAGAGTTTCTGTGTCTTTAAGCTAAAATCTGAACTGAGGGTAACAGTTTCTGTGTCTTTAAGCTAAGTTTGAAGCAGTACTTCATTCAGAGCTATGAGTCTCGTCCAAAGCTCAACTCAAGCAATCTAAATGACAGAAATGATTTCTGAACATCACTGAGATGTGATTTTAGTGTATGTAAGTATAGTTTAGCTTCATTGACCAAAATTGTAAAATAGGTTGAAACAGATAAAAGTGACGCTCAGACCAGACTTGCTCAAGCACTTTTTTATCTCTGTGACCATGCAAGCCAGCAGCTGCTGAATGTTTCAGGGTAAGTGCCGAGCTCTCGGCTTCGATGTTTGTGTAAAAACAACTGGTTCAGTGACAAAACAATGACCTGACAAAACTTGTTTTATTGCTATGTTACTCATTCCCTTTGTTATTAGATCTGTGCTATGGTAGGATATAACCATCAGAATAACCAGGCAATTTTGTTTTGCACACTAAAACCTAATCAGGCATTACCTAAACACTTTCTTAGCATCGTAAGTGACAGCAACATTTGATCCTATTTCTGCCAAAATCAATACGTGAAAACTCACAAAGATAATACTTTAAATGAACTATGGCACTCATCAATTCTCCTCTTCTCATTCTCTGATTTTAGGAACATAATATGGGGGCTTTTAGAACGCACATGTATTTGGACTTTCCTGTGGTGAGAATACGAAGTGCTAAGTCTTCATTAACGTAGGGGCCCCTACAACAGATGCATATGGATAGATACTCTGATTTTTGTTATGGCTTGTTAAATTATTACCAGTCTGCTCAGCCACAGTATTATGCCTTAGGTGGAGGAATTAAGTATAATTAGCCTGCTTTGTTATCTTCATTATGGTAGTGGAGATGGATGAGTAGATTTAGAGCCGGCAAATATTCTTGACAGTATTTTGAGGTTGTTTCTCTTTACGTACTGGTTAAGGACAATCTGGTGTTGGTGAAGCATCTTATAGCAAAGTGAGCTAGGAGAAAGGAAAATCAAACAGCTTGGCTTGAGGTAACATTCTTTTCAGTTTTGTCAGATGTGTACACTACACTCATTTTAAAAGCTGCTCTTTGATTTCACTTAAGTGCAGCAATTACATATTGCTATCACCCCAAAGAAAAGTGCAAGGAATCTTCTAATCATATGGTAGATAAGAAAAATGTGAGTTACTTTGAAGGCCTCATTTGAGAATGCTAGACTGAAATATGTGTCCTGTGATTAGTATCTATCGATAAACCCAGGCATGAAAAGCTGGGAGTGCTGATGCACCTACAAGAACACATCCCAGTGATACAGAGAGAGCTTTATGCAGCTCATTTATCTGGCAGAGACACGCATGGATCTGTTTCTCCTCTGTTGTATTAAAGTACTTTGGTTCACCACGCTATCCAGTCACCTTTTGGTGTGAATGGGGGTAATTACTTCATTGATGTCCTAACTACCATCAGGTTGCATTGTTGTTGAGTGACAGATGATCACTGTGTATTTGACCTCAGACTTTAAAAGCCCTTTGTCCTTCATGTTGCTCTCATGTACTTCACACCTAGCACAAACTCTGCCATCGTCCCTTGCGCTTTGCGGAAAGGCTGGGATCCACGGGAAATCTTTGTCATTCAGGCTTGCATTGCTGCTTTATCCCTTCAGTTCCCTGTTCCTCTTCAAACCCATTTTCCCAGCCACTCCGGAAACAAGAAAAAACCCCCAAATCTTCTTTGACCAAATACCCACCCACCTCACCTCTGCCAAGCTGCAGCTCCAGGAGATAAAAGCTCTAAAAAAAGTTTCGGTCCTGAATTTGAGCAATCTCCCTTTGCTCAGTAGAACCTGGTTATTGAAAATACACACATGCTCCTTTCAGGGCTAGCTTTGGACTATGTATGATGTCAGCAGCTGCTTGTCCTTCCCTATCTCAGTCTGGTTCTAAAGAAAGGTAGCTGTGGGCCCCTGCCTGCCCGGCACTGTTGGTCCTGCTGGGTGATGCAGCAGCTCAGAGATCAGTATTAATGAGTGTGGGAACAGAGCCATAGCTGCACGATGTTAGCAGGAGGTTGTGCTTCCCTTGACAAGGGATGACAAATTGTCCACGTTGTGTCTCCTTGCTGATTTGCACGCGTGCGTCATGTTTGCTTCCAGTACAGATGTATTTCAGGTTTGCAGTATTCTAACATGGCAAATAACCCAGGCTGAATGCCATGCAGATGAAGGGAATGTCCACTTCTTTGGCAGCAGAGTTTCACAGTATTGGTGTATTTATAAATACTCTGCTTGAAACGGGACACTGACAACTAACTACTGTAAAAAAATGCAAAAAGTTAATAATGCCCAAAGAGAATTTATGGAAAAATGGAAGTGCTGTGTTGAAGAGCTCTGCAGTGTAATTGCCCAGACAACCCAGGGCCAGATGGTATCAACAATATCAACACCGCTCATGCTGGTGAACACCTACTGCACTGTCCCACTGCCACCAGCAGCACTGCTGGGAGTGCTCAGCCTAAGGCTGCCAGCACTGCTGCCCTGAAGAGATCCTAGGAAACTTCTAAATGTCATTAAAGCTCTGTAAATCTCAGTCACCTCACCAGCAATGCCTATGGGACAGCTGACTACATACAGCCATTGTAAACCTGATTTCAAGTACAATTTATGAGTAAAATTGGATGGATAAAAGTGTTTCTGACATGTGAATTACAGATGACAATGTATTTGTGATTTTTATTTCTTATTCTACTAATGCTGGGCCAAAACCATACTGGCTCGTCAGGGTCCGCTGCAGATTTCAAAACATGCAAATTTGCCCAAGGATAAAGACAACCTTGTGTAAATCAGTTTAGGTCAATATTCAGGTCAATAGCATGTAGAAATTACTACAATGGCTGAACCAAATTTCACTGAGCATTCAAGTTTGGGTGGATCTGAAACCTGTTAAAACCTGGAGAAAGAACTGGGAATTCTTGTGTAGAATTGCACTGGCCTGTATGCCTACCTGTAGTCCTGAATGCTGCTTATAACTGGTGTTCTGAGCAGAAGTGTGTCCAAGTATAGCTGCAGTTTAATTTAGGAGAAAGGCTGTGAGTATTAAACTTAAAGTAATCTGATGTGAGGCTTGTTCCTCCTAGAAGTTTGCGGGAAATCGACAGCATGTTTTTTAATAACCCACGTAGTCACTGATTTGCACTTAGCCTCAAATAGAAGTGCTTTATTTCCTTTATCATGACATGAAATGCTTTCCTCCTCTTTTTGAAGGAAAGCTTCAAAGTCATCAACCCAAAGTGACAATAATGCTGTTTGGAAAAATCCTCTGTGGCATGAAGTTTCACACCAAATGCTATGAAGGGAATAAAATCATCCTGAAAAATAGCACTTGAGCATGAAAGGCCATCTCAGCATGTTTGAGTGATTCATGCAAGATATAGTCAAGATTTATTTGATCTGAGTTTTTCCTATGAGCATAAAGGTTCCTAATAGCTAGAACAATAATTGCTCCAGTAACATCTTTGGGATACCTTCTGCTGTTGGGAAACTTCCTGGAGATCATTTAGGTTTTATTTCACTGCTAGTAACATGGCTACATCACTCCTCATCTTTCCTGGGAATCAGGAGGAAGGCAGTCTGCCTTGTGATTTACCCCAGAAGACAGGCTGTGCACAAAGCAAAACCACGCTGTGATGTGCATGTAGGTACTCATGAATCACAGCCAGATGTATCTTTAATTTCAAACCCAGCAGCCACAGCCATCCCTTTCAGTGAATTTCAGTGAATGCAGAGTGTTTCAGAAATAATCTTATAAACTGCATTTTTACTATGAAGAGCTTTCTGCCTTTCTGGCCCTTTCTTGGAGATTCTTTTCAAGAGATCAGCAATACCAGAAGTCTGTTCTCTGCTTTTTTACTTTCTTTTCTTCATGTCTTCTTGAATAAAGCCAATTAGGTCTCTGAATTAGGAGCTTTTTGGGTTTGGGGCTTTTTTTAAATAACAGCCTGGAGGAAGAGGTTTGAACACCTGCGGTCTCTTGATGGAGTGTCACAATTTGATTTTCCCAAGTCCTGATGTTCTTTCCCTTTCCTCTCTCCTCTTTTGGTGTCAGGCTAATATTTTGTACCTTTTGATAAGCAGACCACCCCAGGGACTTCTGGGCCTTAACCCCAGCATTCTCAGGCTGCGTTACTTTTGCTAAAACCAGGCAGTTTTGTGATCACTAAAAGCTTTGAAGAAAAATTCCAGAAAAAGTCTTTTTTTCCCTCTTCTCTTTTTTCCTTTTTTTGGGGGATTTCAGGCCCCTTAACACTTCTGCAGAAAAAGGACTAAATTTTTTAAAAAAAGAGGAAACAAAAGGGAACGAATTGCTGTTCCCTTGGAGCCCTGAAGGAAGCAGAGCAAGGAGCACAGAATACTTATGTGCCTCAAAAATGGCTGTGTTGATGAAAGCTGAAACTCTGAAATGGCAAGACAAGGCACGGATGTCTTATCCTGTATAAAGGATGATGATGTACACTTGTTTTAGGGAAATCAGATTGTTAGGCTGACTTAGGGCTTTGGGACTTGATTAATACAGCAGATTAGATGTAAAATAGCTCACATGATGGAAACCAGGAATAGTTCTTTGTGGAAAAACAAAAGCATTTGATAATCCCCTAACCAGCCTATGAGAAAGAAAGGTTTACTGAGAGGATTCCCTTCCGTATGAATCCAGTGATGTGGGACTGCTTAGGGAAACTCTCTCAGCACCCTGTAAAGAGGCCAGAACCTCATCGGAGCGATGCAGCTTCCCTGGGGATTCTAATTCTGGGGAATTTTTTTGCCAGCTTCTCCTCAAATTATATTTGGATAATACTTCCTAGACAGAAACACTGGTTGATGGGAATCTGGTGAGAAGTTTTACAAGTCCTGTACTTTGATTTATGCCATGTGGAACCCCTGCCTGGTTTGTCTACAGAATAATGCATGCTGTTTTCACCATTGAAACTTTAGGAGTATTGGTTATAATTAGAGGGAATGAAGAGTAAGGGTGCAGTAGAGCATGCATGAGTCTAGAAACGTGAGCTGTGAAACGTGGGGGCCAGATCATAGACTGAATCAAACAATGGAAACGTGATTTCCATCAGAACAGAGCAAAACAGGGCCAGGAACTGGGAGATGTACAAATCCTGGTCATCAGCAGGGACCCAGAAAACTTCTGGAAATGATCCCTCAGAAGCAGAAGGAACATAAAAAAAGGAGAAACCAGCAAGAAAATAAAAAGCTTGGAAAAGAAGAGGTTAGGTTTTCATCGTGTCTCCTCCACAGGATGGGGATTATGGGTAATGGGGCTGAAAAAGCATGGAATGAGCAGTTCATTTTGAAGTGGATCAAAGCCACTGGTTTTGGACAGAGTAGGATTTGTCAGGATTGTGACAAGGTTAGAATGTGGGCCCTGAACTACTTTAAGGCATGCTCAAAGCTCTGCAAAGTGAGAGAAACTAACCTACTGCTACAGCACACCCAAGGAAAACTGCTGTGTGACAACTTCAGGAATTTAGGCCAAACTGAGCAGGGAAAAGCAAAAATACCTTTAAAATTTACTTTGCTATTTTCAAAGTCACATTGTGTTCCAGAAATGCAGGAATTTCTCATTTCCACATTTTTGCACAGAACTTATTGTCTCCCAATCACAATAAGGCGTTCCAATTTCACTTAAAAGCTGGTCTAATAAGAAAAAAACTCAAAACCTTTCAGAGAATTGAATAGCACCAAAATGATAGTATAGTGAGAGGCTTCTGTCTTTCTTAATTAAAACTCCCAACAGTTAAAATAAATAAAGTGGTTTGCATTTGATCTAACCTTTTCTAAAATTTACGTTCATCCACCAAAGTAAAAAAAAAGAAAGGAAAAAAAAAATCTATTATTCCCCCCAATCTAATTAGTTCTGGATACAGGTACAGATTTTCTGCCCTTTTTTCTTTTGGTTTCAGCATTCACCCAGCACAGTATCTCTTGATCTGTCAATTTTTCTGAGCCTTAACTTAAGGAAGATAGAGTTATTGTTGAAAGGTCTTTTGTAAAGAAAAAGATTGATCTAATGCTCACAGAGGCATTAAAGCCCAAGGAACTGAAAGACACCTGTGGATTTAAAATAGAGGAAACACTTTCTGTGCCGATAAACTGTGGGCAGAAGAGTTCTGTTTGCTGCATCTGGCCAGCAGTTGCCCAGTGTCACGGTGTATACCTCAGTGCTGCATCCAGGCATGAGCCAGTGCTTCAGAGAAAAGCTTGGAGCTTTAGCCCTTAGCCAAGCAATCACTAAGTCATTTAAGCAGCATTACTGATCCTTGAGACAGCTGTACAGGTTACATAAATTTCCTTCTAGAAAAGCCGGTAAAACAACCCGGGGCAGTGCCTAAGCTTTCCCTGCCCGATGTCACGGAGTCAGCCTGGCTTTCTGCCTTGCAGAACATCCCCCTTTTCCCTCCTGCTGTGCTCTCCCAGCTGAGCCCCCACAGGCTGCAGAGGTGCTCTCGTTTGCCTTCTGCCTCGGTGGATGCCTGAGCAGAACCTGACTCCTGCAGGGAGAGTGGGGGACTGTGTACTGGGTCAGGGTGGAATTTGCCACCCTTAGTGGGCAGTGAGGATTTGCCTACGTGTAAAAGTTGCCTTTGTGTAGTGGTGCTTATAGGGCAGGAAGACACTTGGCCTCACTATGTCCTGCCGCTTCCTTTGTCCTGTCGGTGCCACAAACCACTGCAAGGGCCGTGTTTTGAGTGAAGGAGCTCAGAGACTCCAGTCATACTCTGGGATTCTCTTTCTTCCTGGCAAATAACAATTAATGGTCAATGCACTTCAGAAAGGTAAACCATTGCCAAGCCCAGCAAATCTGTGAAAAGGCAAAACACAATTTCATTCTGCAAAATTCCCCCCTACTCCTCCAAATGAAACCTTGTGTCTTTTCTCTTTCTCTCCGTGTTTTAATCCTTCACACACACGTGGTTCAGACAAGGACCAAGGCCCCGAGTGCTCTGCTGAATCTGGCTGAAGCAGCTCAATCTGCCACCAAGCCCTGTGTTCTCGCTGCCCTGTCACCAGCAGTTGCCAGGTCTGTAGCAGGGTCAGGAGAGAGGAGCATATGCAGCACCTCAGCAATGACTGCAGCAGCTCCTGCATAATTGCAAGCATGTTGTCATTGACTCTTCAGGCTAATTAGGCCAGAGAGGTGAGATCACACTGGTAAAAGAGCCCGTGAGTGGGCATGGCTGAGATGTTTGCACACATTCGCTTCTGCTGCTTTTCTTCAGGCGTGCGGGAGGTCAGCCGAGGAGCAGGGAGGTCAGCAGGGTATGGGAACAGCTTTAAACACTTCAGCTAGTTTCACCAGGGCTCAGGAGTCAAGCCCTAGGCTTTATCCTCGTGGGCTTGATCAAATTGCCTATGGTTTCAAGGTCTTTCTTGAAGATATTTTTTCCTGAAATGCTACTTTTTAAAGAAAAGTTGGAATATGAAATGTCAGAATTAAAAAACACAGTCACACAACAGGAAATTTGCAGGTCTGTTTAAATCCTTCTCTTCCTCAACCTCACACAGAGCAAAAACCTGTATTTTTTGTCCCCCTGAGAATACAATACTTTTTAGTGACTTCTTTCTTTTTTGTTTTTTTCTTCCTTTAATAGAATAAGTCCTCTTCACTCATTCTCCTTTGTTTAAGAAAATAGCTACTCAAAAACACCAGTGCCAAATTTTTAACTTCTTGCAACACTCCTCTATACCAAATATCATCCTGGGAAACATTCCATCTCCTCGTGCCTGCTCCATTTGCTGACCTGATAATGTTCGGACAACAGGAATACGTGACCAAGGATTTATGGCTTGGATTACAGCAAGGAATGGGCATCTGTGCCCAAAGTTTTAGACTTGGTTCTCTCCTCCCAAGCGAAAAAAGAATGCCATTGCTTTCCCTCTAGTTTTCTGTCTCCAAGAACGCCTGGTTGGAGTTCATGTATTTGTCACTGCCATCAAAGCTGCATCGTACCAGGCAGAATTATGAAGAAGTAAAAAGAGCTGGTTAATTCCTTTGTCGTAGTTACCCGGCTGTGGAGAGGGGACATCATGCTAGAGCATCCCCTGGTAACCTCAGTGCTGCTTGACCCAGAGCAGATGTGCTTTTTCTGAGAGGCTGAGCTGTGTGACAGGGGACAAGCTGCTGGGGTGGTGTGGACATCTGGTATGGGCTGTGCTTCAGAAGGTGTACAGAAAAGTGGCTGCAGTTTCTGTGCTGCCTGTAGCCACCCAAAGGAGCGCGGCGGGGGAACTCTTACCCCTAGGATGAACTGTGGATGGCAACAACAGCTCCTCTCCTGTCTTGGCCAAGAGCAGCAAAACCGGGATATGAGCTGGCAAAGTCGCAGGCTCAAATGTGTGTGCAATTAAGATATTTCACTGAGATTTCTGTGCTTGTATAATAAAACCACAACTTCTGGAAATGCGGACGTAACTTTTCCCCACTACATTCATCACAGAGTGATGAGGCCACTTTTGATTTTTTCCTTTCTGATGCCATTTCTGTGATCCAACAAAAAGGGAAACGAGTCAGTAGGGATAATCCCTTGGGAGCACAGTATTTAACACTCATTTGGCTGGTGATATTTACCCTGTTTTAAGAGGATTAGACACAGTCATAGTCCAGAATACCAGTCAAGGTATCTCTAGCATCAGCGTTTGCTTTGCACAGTCTTTGCCCTTTTAACCACCTCTTCTGTAACACTGGGGGCCACTCCTGGTTCATCCTCTGTGCAGGGCCCAAGGTTTTTTGAAAAGTGTGAGAGATAGAAGCTCTGCAAACAAGACACATCAGTGCAGTTGTATTGAAGTTGCTATCAAGGCATTTATTGGTATGCCAATTGCACTTCAGCTTTCCAACTGTACAACTTCCTTGTTTTTCAAACCCGCTCTTGCTTGTAGCATTTGAAAACACACTGTGGACAAACCACTTAGAGGCAATAGCACAAAATGCCAGCAGAAAAACAAACGAGGAAGTAGGAGAAGTGAAGGGGTTTGTCAGTTCTTGGTTGTTTCTTATTTATTTATTTATTACTTAATTTGTATTTGGAGTGGAAAGTATGTGTAATCATGTGGAAAGTAAATTGACAGCTCACTTGTGGGTGCTAAAGAAACACCTAATTTTTCTGAAAGAGGTGTCTGTTGAGAGATGATAAAGTAAAGCACATTTCCAAGCTGAACTGCACTCCAGAACCTTTGGCAGGGGAGCAAGGGTCCCTCCAGCCTCAGTGGTAGCGCTGGGGCCAGAAGACGATCCCGACTCCGTGTTGGCAGGGCGTGCTGTGAGGCATAGAGGGGAAGGGGGATTCTTCTTCCCTTTGTTTTCTTTCTTTGCTTCTTTCTAAGTCTTCTGCACTTTCACCTCCTTTCCTCTTCATCTGAGCTGCCATCGTGCTTACCTGGCTGCCCAAGCCATGCTCGGCTGGCAGCTGTGCCGGGCAAAAGCCTGTGCAGAAGGAGTGTCTGAGACCGTGACTGTGGCAACGGCCCGTGTGGCTTTTATCTGCTTTATAGAAAGGGAAATGGGTGTTATTCGATCAGTTACCTGAACTCATGAGTGGGTGATGAGAGCACTGCTGCAGCTCTTGGTCAATATTCGCTGCAGAAGTCAGACCTGCTCCCATAACTGCACCAAAGGATGGCGTGCTTAGATTCTCTTAAAGCCTTAGCAGAACGGAAAAGGAAAACCTTTTATCACTATGTCTTTATCTCAAAAGCATGAAAAATGGAGCAGGTTGAAAAAGAAGACTCCGAGGCTGCTACATCTGTGGCAGACAAACAGATGGGGAGTACAAACAGAGGAGGGATCAAGCCCAGGGCAAGGGAAGAAGCAATTTCCCCTGAATGCATTTCTTGGTCTGGGTCAACCCTTTTAAGCAAATGTGTCGGATGTCTGAGGCAGTGCACACCTCTTACATCGTACGTGGAAGCCGGGACGTGAGGCTGGCTTTGGCTTGAAAGGCTCACGCGGCGTTCCGTGTTGAGGACTGTGCTAGTGCGAAATGACAGCTACAACAAACGGCAAACGCTGCCTTTTATGCACGTGCTTGCTATTCCAGCTGCTTGAATAAACATTCCATCAAACCTGAGCCCGGGGATTGAACCTGAGCTCGGATTATATCTGGTTTTGCCTACCTTATCCCTTAGCTTCCCGCTAAGGGTGGAACTGGCGCCTTGAGGCCAGCCCCAGGCGGTTATTTATTGTGGCACACAGCGATCAGACACCCGAATTAGCAACCTCGAGCGCAGGCGAGGTGTCTCCCCGTGATGCATGGAGCGTGAGGAGTCAGGTGTCTCAGAATGGGAAAAAAGGCGGAGGACACACTGAGCGGGGAATTCCAGTCAGAATTCATCAGGCGTCAGCCAGAGCAATAAAGATCCTGGGAAGGTTTTACTGCCCATCAGGGAAGTTCTGCACATTTTCTCAAATCTAAAAAGGTGCAGCGGGAAAGGCTGGGAGCTTAATGGCTCGTTTTCTGGCTTTCATTAAGTCATTTCATCCATTCTGGGGAATATCTCCCACCTATTCTTAAACTCACTCTTCATTTGCATTTCATGTTCTGAGTTCTGCAAGTACATCTGCATTAATTATTTTCTTGAATTGTCCAAATGTGAAACAATGGACTGAAAATGTTTCATCAGCTAAGACATGAATTCTCTATTAAATTTAAATATTTGCAACTTTTCTTAGTATAATAAATAAACTTCTGTTGAAAAATCACTCTAAAAATGCTTAATTAGAAAAAGATGCTAAATTAATTACTTTATCTGGCTTTTATGATAAAATACTAAGAAAACAAACATTTTGAAATGCTGTAATTGTAACAGATTGTTTTTCTTTCTCTATGTTCAGGCAACTGCTTTGGTAAATATTTCCAGTTAGTCATAAATTCATCATGAATTTGTACTAATAAAATAAGATTTTCTCATAATTATTTAACATTACAGGAAATATTTCTGGGAAAAGCTAGAGAAACAATGGCTGTAGTTATGTAAGCAAACAGAAAATCTGAAAAGCACTCAGGGGGTATTTTCATTGCTTGTTTCATTGTGGGTCCTTTCCCGGATGGAAATGCTGACAGGCAATGTGTGTGTGTGATATGAATGCAGGGTGGTGTCCACAGCCAAGGCTACGGTTGAGTGGGTGGGATTTGAAGTGTGCTAAGAATGTTGTAGGTTTCCAAAGGAAGTTTTTAGCTGTGATAGTAGCCAAGCTCTTAGGATGAATTAACTACAGGGGTGTTGGGAGGCAGTGGGGGTGTTCGGGAGGCTGTTTAGGGGAATGAAAGCCTTTATCTCACTTGCCAAATACGAAATGAATTGATGGAGCCATTTTGGCTCTCTGAGTCGGTGGAAATGCCACATGTGCTCTTTTCTTAAAATGTATTTTTCTGCCTGAGCTTGCAACGCTGCTGAGTTCAGTGGGAGAAGTAATGTACATAAACACACATTTCACATCCCCCCAGAGCCTCCAGAGCGGGGCCCCCATGCAGAGCCACGCATGTGCTCAGGCTGTTGTGTGTCACATCTGTCCCTGTGAGCACGGGGGCTGGGGGAGGAGCACCAGTGTGGGGGTCTGGCCTCTGACAGCGACTTGCCTGTCTCACTGTCTCTGAGAACTTCATGTCCTTGGCTTCTCAAATGAGGATAATAGTGACTACCTTGAAATGTGAGCCGTGCAGCTTAATGAGGCCGTGTTGGTGAGGTTTTCACCTACAGAATGTGCTATAAAGCTCGGAATAGTCACTGAGAGGAGGATTTGAAGGGCCAGGTTAGTGACACAAAGTACAGGATGCATAACCTTTGTAACACGGGGTGACCATCTGGAGATGCTGCAGAAGAAAAAGAAGAAAAATCTTACGTCATCATTAACTGTAGATTTGGTCTCCTGTCTTCTAAACCAGGGGTGCAGGCACACCCTGCCCTGGACATCAAAGGGAATGAGGTGTTCCCTCGTGGTTACCCTGGCCTGGGCAGGCTCTCCTCTGCTGCCAAGCTCTGCTGGGCAAAGTTACTCCCGTGCTTTAAATGAGAGCTGTGTCTTAAGTATTCTGCTGGATGTGAGCTTTTAGAATGAATCTAAAATCATTGTAGCTCTGCCCCACTGCTGATCCACAGCCAGTGATGCTGGAGCGTGGCTGGCAGCCTCCTTTCTGTGCCAAAATGCTTGAAGGAGCACCAGCAGGGCACTGGCCAGCCTGATGTGTTTCCTTTCTGGCTAATGCTAGTGTCACTGTAACATTAACCAGGGCACAGAAGTGAAATGAGCCCTGGAAATGGTAGTGGTATACAAAATTTTCTTTACTGATATGAAATTTTCCTCAATTTAAATAGAATTTTTAATGTAAAAGCTTCATAGGCCAAAATAATTTACCCAGCTGTTCTATTGTGCCAGGCAGCTGGCTCGCATTCAGGATGTTTCTTGCTGTTCTGAAGTCAAACAGGAAAGCCAATATTCCTTATCGTATTTAATGTGTCTGCCTTGGGAAAACCAAAAGGTTCCTGCACCAACATTGCCTCTACAGCAGGGCCATCTAGGTCTGCTCTTTTGTGAGTTTTAATATGCCAGTGCTGTGCTCACTGCTCTCATTCTTTACCTACTTTCTACCTGGTGTATCAGGGGGAAGTTTTTTTTTCCCTCCTCTTTTATACAGGGCTGAGCTGATAGATGTTTTGAACAAGGCAGCTTTGGTTCAAATTGGGTGTATTGCTCAGGCAGGGCACACTGATGAATTGTGAATGCTGCTTCGGAAAGATGTGCTCAAGGCACTGCAGGTCGTTTGAACTCTAGGACACGGCTGCAGCTTCTCACAAAAAGAGGAGAAGGAGGAAGGAAGGGAGGAGGCATCTGTAGCAAAAAAATGTGACAGTGTTACAGAGCATGAGAGCCATAGCGAGAATGAGGGATCTGATGTTAACCTGGGGGCTGGGGTAGGAATCACCTCACCTAGTGCTGGCAAACTGCTTATCTGCTCCCGTGCAGTTAGCCCAAATTCCGCTTCAGAGACAACTCGTTTGGCCTACTTCAGCGTCAGCCATGGAATGAGCTTAATTAGGATCTGGGAAGAGCCTTGGTCAATACAGACAAGCAGGACGTGACTAACGAGAGCCCGGCTGTTTCTCGGTTGTATAAGGTCATTTCCACCTGGGTCCTGCACTGGGGTCACAAACGAAGCAGGGGATTTTTGCACCAGTTTAGAAACACTTCAGCTGTTCCAGGGAGTGCTGGTCCTCTGGGCCAAAGGACAGGGACTTGCTCAGACCCCCCCAGGTCAGCAGGGTGAGAGCCACGTGGGGAATATACGGACACCAGGCACAGCGCAAAGGGTGCTGTCCTCCTGTGCAGTAACGCTGCTGCTTTTGGGGAGCGTTGGCACTGGCACACGTGCTCGCTGTGTGACAGGAGGGGGCTGCACAGACACACCCTGTCCTGACACTGGAAGAAGCTGGATAATCCACCTCAGTGAAGAAGGAGAAGCCAGCAGATTTCCATAGTCCTGTACCACCTTTCTTCAAGTACCCTGAGCACAGTTCTCCATTCACATTTCCCAGTGTAAGACCCTGATCTGAAGCCAACTCAAATAAATAGGAACATTTTAGATAGAACTATAATTGAATGAAATCTTTACTGTATTTGCTTCTCAAGTTGCTCCAAAATTCCCTTCGCAATAAATTTTTTAAGCTGGAAAATTATTCCATAGGTAAAAAAAAAAGGGTGGGGGGTGGGGGAGGTGTGTGTTCTGAATACAAAGCCGAGAAGCATGTAATTTTTTTCCAGTTAGGAACCTTGTGCAGTTTTTCCCTTCATGGATTAAAATACTACCACTATAATCAGCCTTTTTGTTTTTATTGTGCATTTAGAAGGTCCATTCATTCATAGGATAAATTTATCTAATTGGATCTAAAAGCAACATCTCTTTCACTATACAAATAACTGTGGAGGCTTTTCCTGCAAGTAAGTACATGAATACTATCTAAAATTTCTGTTGTCATTCCTGCCTAGGAAATACAGCTACAGCCAAAAGCTAACAAAATGGCCAGCTTTAAAGAAGCCGAGTCTTTCAGCTTTGGTTGTTTCTTCTTTCTCGATCAAAACCCGGTAAAGAATCCATGGGTTTCTTCCTGGGTGTGTGCCACAAGCTTTTCTTGTTTTTCCCTTGTAACCATTATAATCCAACAGAACTTCTTCATGGTTTTGTGTGCTGGATATCCAGGATGTGTCACTAAGCACCGAGCAGGGAGAATTTTAAACTTGAGAAACAGAGTGCCAAATTCTAGCACAGCATCTGGCAGGGGATGGACACAATTATATCCCTCCTCTTCTTATGCAATCCCCTTTTTCATTCCCTCAGTTCCTCTCTCAGCTTTCATCAGAGCACCAGCCATCTGGTTAGGAACTGGAATGCGTCTCCCAAATGGAGACCTGGATTTGTAAAGACAAACTTAACTGTAAGATTTGGGGTTTTTTTTTCTTTCCTTTGCTGCCGCTGAATAGAACACGGGCTTGAAAGTGGGTTTGTCTTCCTGCTGATAGACTGCAGGATTTATCTGCAAACAAAAAAGTATTTCTGGTAGTAGGTGTTAGTTGTGGCTTTTCATAGCTGCCTTGAGGTATCGAGGAACTGTGGGATTATCTCTTTTAGGGGTTTTTTTGCCATTCATCCCTCCAGTATCTGTACATCTGCTGTATAAAACAGACTAGGAGAACAAAAACCATTGAGGATCTCCTGAGTGTTTGACTCATCAGTTCTTTTTCTGCTTACAGAAAGTTCGGCTTGTTTGAAAAATATTGTTTATAAGTGCCAGGAAAAGCTTTCAGTTTCTCTGGTCTAGTTTGAGATTTTAAAACTTTTAGAGAGTGAGGAATTTAGAAGCATATTTTAAAAATACGCAGTTACACATACTGCAATTAGATTGTTTAGAAAGGTGTCCGGGAAGAAACCTTTCGTGAGCCAGCAACCAGATTTGTTTCCTGAGCAGCTTTCACTGCCAGTGTCTGACATGGCAAGATCAACATTCAAACAAAGGTCCAAACCACAAGAAATATCAACAGGGAGAAATACATTGTTTCCTTCCCAGAATTTCTTTTGGTGAAGTCTTTGTACGATTTATTGTCTAGTTCTGTGCTCAGAAAATGGTTTGTCTCTCACTATTTTTCATATCAGATGTCCATAATGTATGACTATTGGATTTTGCTTCCTAATTTCCAATCTAGAATCTTTAAAACAAGCTTAGGTGTTTTTTTCCTTTCCTTGGTTACCACCAGCAGTAAGGATTATTCAGGACAAACTAGAAAGACAAGTATCAAATTTAACAGAGAAGGAGAACAAAACAAACCAAAAAAATTGAACATTAGCTATTCTCTCATATTTTATGCTTTAAATGTGCCTACTAGTTTCACTGCCAGCACAAGCCAGTGCACTCTGGCACATATGAAAACATGGCAAGAAAATAGGAGGAGAGACATGGAATGAAGAGAATGTTTTAATCAAGTCAGGTTTACCTGCAAACAGGTCAGCTCAGCTGGGCTCAACTCTTACTGCTGCAGGACAAAGCAAAGGATCAGGGAGGGTTGGTTTGGCATCACAGGTCCTCTCTGAGTTGTGAGCTGCCCAATATTGCATCCCAAAGGAGCACTAGCCCTGCCAGCTGACCTGCTCTGGTCGGATAAGTCAAGTTTGCTGAAACAGTTTTGCAAACATGGCTCATTTTAAATGAAATTGCTGAGGGGATGATTGTGCTGGCAGCTTAGCAGCCAGGTACAAGGGACAGCAACTTTTAAAAGGCATTTTTTTCAAGCTCTTTTGGGCACAAAGCTGTTTAACTGGGTGATTTTTTTTTGTTCATAAGTAACACCCTAAATGGGATGTAGCCATTTTGTATGGCTTTTCTGGCTCTTTCTGTGTATTAAAGAGAGCAGTCTTTTTCACTGGAGGCCTAGCTGGAAAAGAGAAAATGCCCATGTGGTCTAAACATCCCACTGGGGAAGAAAGCAATGATGCTCTCAGGTCTCTGAGAAAAGAAGTGACAAACGTGAGACTGGAGGAGGAAAGGAGAACGATGCAAATGCAGATAACTTGTCCAGCCTATGGAAAAAATAATGCTTAAGAGTATCAAAGTCTGTGCTGTGATTAGTCAGCAAGTGAAGAGAGGACATTGGACCTTCACAAGATGATGATACTGAAAGCAAAGATTTTGAGGGAGAAAATGGGAAAGGAGGTTGTACTTAGAGTAATGGCCAGATGGTGACATACAAACTTTTTTTTTTAATTCAACTGTTCTGTCCTTTAATATTGAAAATTTTGCTTATCTCCCCAGTTAATCAAAGTAGCTGCACATCAGGGCTACAATTAAGACAATTGTACAAGGGTTTTTTTTTTCCAGTGGAAGGTGTTCTGTTGAAGCTGGCATGTCTTTGCCCATTGTTACTGAAAATAATAAATACACAAACAAAGAAATGTGAGATGTTCCAAAGCCCAGGGCTGGCTGTGTGCAGCACATGGCTCCCCTCCTGGCAGGGTGTGTGCTTCTGGGCAGTGTTTACTTTCCCTCCAGTAACAGTCTACACTGATGTCTTTTTCCAAAGCAGAAGTCAAATCCTCCATCAGAGGTGTGCAGTGCATTGGAATTGCTGTTTTCTGGCCAGCCATCCTTGCTGTACCTCCGTTTTAGGAGACATTCACAAATACACTAGCAGGAGAATTATTCTTTCAGGCATCCTGCAAATCAGCAACATCTGTATTCCAGCTTCATCTCTCTGTATTGTTTGCTGCCTATGCAATTATATTTTGTCTTCTGCTGGGGTCACTGTCATTGCCGTTGTTTTAATTGCAGCTGATGAGTCGTGGGCTTTTGAAATCATTAGTGGTTCCTATGAGCTCTGGAAACAGAATAACATCATTTCTTCCTTGCTGTTCTTAGTCTTCCATGAAAGTGAAATCTATACAGAACTTAATTACATTTTATATCTTATGTGTTGTTTTAACTGAACTAATATTTACAAATGGATTTGATGAATATCATTGCATTTAAAGGAAGGACCCCTTCTGCGCTGTCTTTTCAAGTTGCTGAAAAGAAATCAGAAAGAATGAGTTCTTTAGAAAACTTTAATTACTAGCTGATTTCATTGACCTGCTAGGCTGGTGGCATCTGCCTTCCAGTCTTTTTCAAATCATTTCTCTTTCATTTGGATGTTTAGGGATACATTAGCATGTGGCCATAATAATTACAAATTATAATGATTAAAAATTAGGGGGTTTCTGCTATCAAGAGTTTTTCTCATTCCAGCCAAAGGCAAAATACAAGCACAGATTTCTGTTCTTTTTGCACTAAGGGGATGAGATTTGCAGATGAGTGTAGGAGGAAGGAAGCAGCTGATGGCAAGTTTAAGGAAGAAAGGAGGCATTTTGTGAGGACTTTTTGAAATCCCTGACTCGCATCCCTCTGTTAGAAGGCACTCTGGTTTCTTGTTTCTGGCCACAACCCGAAGCAGCTCTTGAGCAGTAGAGGTTGAAGTCTGGGTTTCTGTTGTATTTCATGATTTCAGTTCTCTGACTTAGCCTTGTCCGTCAGTTTTATGTTTTGCCTTTGTGTTTCTAAACTTTTAAATGTGGTAAATGAAGTGACTGCAGGCATTTAATTAACAAATACTAACGAGTTCATCTGCCGTATTCAGCCTCTTTTTAAGTAGCTGTTTACGGCGAGAAAAGACAACTGTGTGTCGGTAAAAGCAAATTGTGCATTTTCATAACCAAATACATCTGCCAATTACAGCAATCCTTGAGGCCCTCCCTGAACCCTCTCTGACCAGTCTTTTGACCCCCTCATCTGCTGTGAGACTTCTAGTTAGATAAACTGATTTTTTGCACTCTTTTCCAACCTAAATCTTCAGAATGTGCAAACGTACGACTCGTCTTACAGCCACTTCACATTTGAGATGGGGACTTCCAGCAATTAGACCAATTACATGAAGACAGCTATCCCGTTCTCCTAAATGGCATAGAAAGAATTCAGTTAAACTCTGTAGTTGGGAGATGGAAAAAAGTCTCCCCTATTCTTCCTCCAGTCCTAGATTTTTCATATACAAGCCCAAGAGAGGAGTCGGAGTAGAAGCTTTGAATTATTTCTCATTCTCTGGCTGTCAAAGGTGGAGAGGTTGGTTTAGCCCAGACAGCCAGGACTGCCAGAGCTCCAGACTTTGTAATAAAACTTCTGAGTGTTGCAGCCCATCTCTAATGAATTCTTCAGTAAACAGAGAAGTCCACAACACCTCAAGCATCCCTTGCTTGCCCAGGCACTCCTGACTCCAGAGCCCTGCTCTGTTCACACGCTGCAGAAGTGGAGGCTTGGTGTGTGCAATGCTTATAAGTCTCTGTTTTAAATAAATATTGGACTATGACTTGCATTTTTAACTCTGCCACTTGCTTGTCATTCTTGATTTAATAGTAGCAGCTAAGTAAAACTTATTTTCTGAAATTTTTAGGAAATGTAATGATCAAATTCATTTTTAACCTGGCTGCTTTCTCTGTCCTAGTTTTAGCTTCATACCTTTGTTGCTTTTTTCTTTCCTTTGTCACCTTTGTAGGCAGTTGAAATGTTCATTTTCCTTTAATAATCCAGTCCTCACATCTTACATTAGGCTAAATCAGGAAGGGAAAAACCCCTACACCAACTTGAAGACAATTCTTTCTTGGTAAGTGAACTAATATCTTTCCAAGGAGAAGAGAGAGGAAACCAAACCACAATTAATTTAGTAGATTTTCCATCTTAATGTTTCAGGGGAGCTTGATGCCTCTTACATAACGTGGGAACTTGTCTACCTTTCTTCCAACACAGCTGCTCTTAGCCAGATGTGACCAAGAGTTGCCCTAAGGGCAATTTTTTGTTTAATTGGGCAACACATCTCTTTTGGGGCATGTAAAGTGTGACTGACAAACATCTGCCGTGAACATGACTGCCTCTGCACTAGAAACATGCAGAATGATCTGCCCTGCTCCGACAGCCACTGGCATCTTCTGGAAACTTTTGAAACATATTAGTGAATATTTAGAAATGTTTCTGACTTGAGTGTTCTATTTCCTCTTATTTCCTTCTCTCAGCATCCTTTATTAGCACAGTCATTTACAGGAAAGTTGAGATGCTGCAGGGGTTTTTCTGTTGGTTTTGCCTTTGCTGATGCTAGTATTGGTGTCTCTCTTTTTTTTTTTATTAGTATCACTCACCTTTATTACTTAACTAAAATTTACAGTACCCTGGCCGTGACATCTGCTTCATCACCTCTGCAACGTACGAACTTTTCCAAGAGTTTACTTTCCTTCTCTTTAAAGAGAGCTGTGTTGATGTATGTGGTGAGAGCTGTAGGTAAAGTAAGCTGTGAGTGTCCATTATAAAAGCGATTTTTTAATTACTTTTTCAGGTGGAGTGGGGTGCTGGTTTCTAGTGACAATCCTGTCTTTCCCTGGGAGTAGGACTCAGGTGTAGCTCCTTGAGGAGGCAGGAGTGGGGCCTGGAGGGAGGTAGATTTCTGTGCAGTCTTAAGCAAATAGTTCCACCTGAGCAGGTTTTTTTTATTTTTTTTGTCACAGTTTGTTTGTAGTATTTATTTGTTTCCTGCTTTTAGGAGAAATGAGAAAAGGAAGCTCTTGCAGAACATCATCAGCCACAAACCAAAACCACGGCAGTCAAAAAGGCAGCATTTTCCCAGTTTTTCCAGCTGTTTTTTGTATCTCTCAGTTGAAGGGGCCAAGTGATTTTTATGAAGGTGCATGAGTGGCAGTGTCCCTTTCAGCCTGAGGGCGGTGACTGTGGCTGTAGGGACACTCCCTTGTCCCAGCCTGTGGCAGTGGGAGCCACATAGCATGGCAGGAGTGTGCAGCAGTGAGCAGGAGATGGGGCTGAATGTAGCCAAAAAATGATGCTAACAGTCTACTGAACAGCTCATTCCTCCAGTGGAGGCTGCTAAATCAGTTGTGGAATCCCACAGAAGCCCCAAAAAGTGATTACTGGGACCAATTAACGGCCAAATTATCATGGACCTCCCCAGAGGGCAGTGTTAATTTTGTGCAAACTTAACTCTAATGTTTCTCAGTTCTGGGAGCTCCATTTGTGCCTAACTGGACATTCATTTACCAAAGTTCTAAACTTCATGGATTTTGATCCTCAAGTTGCTCTCTCACAGTGGGAAACAGAGATGAGCATTTCCATGGGGCTTGACAGCTCACACCTTCCCCAGCATCTTCAGAAGTCTGCCACGGGGCAGGCCTGATGTCAGTACCCTTCTGCTGCTAGTTTGAAGGCTGTGACACTGAACTGGTGAATGGATTTGTAAAGTGGAGTTGAATGAGTTAAAAATTGCCATTGTCCACACCAAATTTATTTTTTGTTCTGTTTTGCGGAATGGTTTGGAATGGTTACTAAGGATGAGGCCAGCTGATACAAAGCAACTTGGGAAATGGTGTACCTTTTCTGAATAGAGCACTTGAGAGAAGCTGCTGTAGTTTCGTGCTTTCATTCTCTTATTTGATAATTGGATTTTAAATCAATCAAATCCAGCATTCAGAGCACAGCTTGCTGTGTGTTGGGTTCACTGTACTGCCTGTGTCCACTTAAATCCCAAACTTGTAGCACTACAGTTTGCAGCAGGATGGAGTTTTCTGAGTTAAGTGTTAAGGACTGCAGAGAGAGCGAGGCAAATTCAGCAGTCACTACTGCATCAATGCAATGGCCATGAAAATAAGTTTTATTGATCCACACCTAAATAGCTACATAAAATATTTTTTGTTTTATAACTAATCCCTGTAGAAAAGGCTAAGATATATTTCTAAATAAAAATGTTTCCTGAAAGAGATGAGTATAATTCAATTCTAATATATTTTCCTTTTGCAGTACTTATAAAACAGCACTAATAAAAATCCCAGAGTAATTGGTCACAAAGAAACAAGCTGGTTTATGAAATACACGCTCTCATGTAAATAGATAACTCATAGATCCCGAATTAAATTGTCTTTCCTAATAAAGAATCCATGTTGGCTGGCATTTCCTTCCAGATATCTGCTCTTGCTGGTAGAAAGCAGCCTGTGGCTGGCTTCCACGCTCTCTCAGCACTGTGCCAGTGAAAGCTGCTTCACTCTTATCCTGTTGTCACTCACGGGACATTTTGTGGTGTAAATCGAACATCCCTGCTTCACATGTAAAACCTGGCTGGGATTAAACCAGGTCTGTCTTTCCTGGGGAAGTGTCAGATGCCGACTGCTCCCTGTGCCAAAAATTTCCCAAGTAACAAACCAGCTGTGACAGGCTGGGGTTTGTGTGTGTTGTGGCAGGGAATCTGTCCTTGTCAGGCATCCATAAGTTCTGCCATGGCCGTGGTAAGGAGTTTATCTATCCAATTTGTGCTCACAGATATGAGGTCTTTAGGGAGGGAAATGCTGCATTGTGGCTGAAGCAGCCCTGGCACAGAAGCCTTCCTGCAGTGTGAACTCACACTGTCAGAGCTGAACTACGGTTCTGTTCCTGGAGGAGCCGCATAATGCGTTAAAATAAGAGCTGGGAGAGGCTGAGCAAAATTTTGACTATTTCTGACACAAGGGCAAAAAGACAATTACATGAATACTTGTTTGAATCTCTGCAAAGGGCTGATATGGTAAAAATGTTGTTACATGCAGACAATCGCTAATGCTTTCGCTGCAATTTTTTAATGGGGTATAGACTCCTGGCAATACCCACATCATCTTTAAAAAAAGAATAAAATCGGTTAATGTACCAAATGTATTCCTTTTTATATTAAAATGTCTTTTGGGGTACCATCCTAGGACCAAAACAGTTTCTCTCCTATGTAAATTAGTTTCTTTCAGCTTGCTTGGATATATACAAAATGAAGATAAAATATCTAACCTTTCATAGGTTTTTCCATTTGTTAGAATGGAAGAAGACAATTCTTTTTTCTTCATCCCTGCAGACAGTATTTCTTGAATAGACCAGGAAGCCCTTCCATATTTTTACCAAGCAATTAAACCACTGATGAATTTCGAACTGGCATCAAATATTTCTGCAGTTCTGCTCAGTGAGTTCAGTCAAAACCCAGTATACCTTTGAAAAATAATTTAGGTGTGAAATTTCTAATCTGGCCTAGGTGTTTTCCAAGCAATGGATCTGACATCTTTGGAATGTGTCTTTTAAGTCCTTATCCAGAAACCCTGTAACTTGCTTTTCCACTGATCTCTACATTTCTGCAAAAATAACTTGGATTAGCAACAAAACCTGTCACTGTGAGAAAATAACGATTTGGTTGGCTTTGGAAGGTGAAATGCTCTGTGCTCATGCAAAAGGGGTCCCTGCTCCGTCTTCTTGACTGGGTAATTTTACCAGCTGGCAATTTCCAGTAACATGAAGAACGAGGGTTGTCAGCAGGTCACCTGCCTCAGCTAAAAGGAAACACACCTGGAAAAGTGGGGGAGCTTGTAAAGGAAAACTGGTTTGAGAAAGTTGACTTCTCTGCTGTTTTTCTTTTGTTTGTTCTTCCTCAAAGAAAGGAAATGTCATCATAACATACGTTTCCAGAAATCTCAAAATCAGCGAAAAGTAAGGTTTATGGGCGTATTTTTGTGTCCACTGCTTATCTCTAAATACAGTAGTAGTAGGCAGGGACAAACCTTTTTCAGCTGTAGTCTCTGAAGATGTTCCAGAACAAATATTTAATGTTCCAGTTTTTCTTTCAAAGTTCATCTGAGCATAGAGATCTCACCAAGAGCTTCAAAAATCACAGGGACTTTCCTCAGCAGTTTTTGGTTTAGCACTATATAACTTCTGAAATTCTGTTTTTACAGCTCTCCTCAATCTACAGATACCATTTTGCCCCAAAATTGGTTGTTTGTTTTTTTTTTTTTGGTAACAGTTGATTTCATGATGATTTGAACAGCAAATCATCAGGCTCTCCACTCCTGTTACCCAGCCTACATGGCCTCCTGGATCTTGGCCTCTGTGTCCATCTCTCATTACTTGAGCTCTACTGCAGATGTGTAACAGCTTCTATTTTTGAGGCAAGGCAGAAAAGAGATACAACACTTGCATGTATTTTGTGGTAGAAGAAATAGCAGGAAGGAAAGGAAATTTAATCATCTCTTTCAAAAAGCACGAGAGAGAAAAGTTCCACACACCTCTTTGTCTCTTTTAGGTGACCTTATTAAATTTTTTTGAAGCTAGAAGGCAATTTAAAAAGAAAATCTAGCCTACTTAAACACTTGCACTGCTTCAAGGAGAGTTCAAGATACAGTGCAAGGCACAATTAACATTGGCCCTGGCAGTGGCTGTAAAATGTATGTTTAAAATGAGTCACAAAGAAATTGTATCAAGTACTTTTACTATTACTGTCAAAAATACACTTTATTATTAAAAAAATAAGTAGACTTAATTTATTCTAATTAGGACACCTGTTTTAGAGAGGAGCATGTAAAATAGCGGCAAAGCACTGCTGAATTTTGGAATCATGTATTACTTTTATTACCAGCTGAAGCCCATATTTAACCTCCTGAGTACAGCAAGCAGGATAGATGATGTGAGAGGGGACTTCCATGTTAGTTGTGCCTGAAGCATTAATGCCTTCCAGTTTGGTTCTTTTTTTCAATACATGGTCAAAAGGGGAAAAAAAAAAAAAGCAGAAATAAGGGATAGTATGGAAGACAGTATGGAATGTGGTAAGATGTGGGATTCTGTTTTGAATTCCACCTGTTGGTCTTGCTGT